>JAQIXD010001992.1:0-12098 GCA_034699985.1 Minunthozetes semirufus | reverse complement strand
CTAAAAAAAGCTCAACAAATTTTTTGCCTGTCCAGGCCATGTCCAGGGCAAATTGACAATATTTTTCCTGTTGTCAATGTTTCGACAAAATAGGGTTGGTCAACCTACTCACTACTGAGTCAACAATATCACCAATCACAGTTTCAACATCACCAGCTGGTGTATAATCGAGGAGCTTTCCTAAGAAGTTCTTCTTCTTTTCGGGACTGCCATAAGACTGCTTAACTTCTTCTGTGCTATTATTCCACTTATCTTGAAGACGTGATAACACGAAATTGTGCTTGGTCATTATTGTCTTGAAGAATCCAGGTTCAATTGACGAAACATGAACCTGGAATCGCATCATCTTAAGACGCAATTGCTCAGAGAAAGCAACAAGGACAAACTTTGTGTAAGCACCAGTGTTGCTCATTACGAGCCTACCAGATATGCTTGCTACATTTGTTATACGACCTTTCGAGGCTTTTATCAAGGGAAGGAATACCCGGGTCACCCGCACAGCCCCAAAGAGATTGATCTCTATAACATTTCGGGTTTGTTTAAGAGTCCCCCAATCTAGAGGTCCGTTATCTATGACACCTGCGTTGTTGACCACTACCCATGACACGTGACCAGTATGTTCGAGATCTTTTTTGACCACTTGGAAGGCATTATCTACCTGTTCATCATCGGTGATATCCATTTCAAAGACAAGACATTTGATAGAAAAGAGTGGGTTTTCACTCAATTCCTTAGCGCCGGCGCTCTCTTTGTTGAGGACAGTGGCGTAGACTTTGAATCCCATTTTGCAAAGAGTTTGCGATACCGGAATCACATCCTATGGGACAACAAATTAAGGGTCGTTTACCTCGAAATCACTTTACCTGTGATTAGAACTGCTTTTCCCTCAGAAGTGATAACACATTTGAAAAACAATTTTCTGATCAAAACTATTGTATAAAAGACTGCAAACCATAGACTGATTAAAATGATCGTAGTTTTAATGCAACCATAAATTGCAGACTCAATTAAATTAGAAAAATTCAAACATCTTGATAAAATCAATAAATAGACCTCTTTTTAAATAATTATTTCAGAATAAAATTATTTTTGTATTTGAAACACAAAATTCAATTATATTATATCTAATTTCAATTTGCACTTTGTTCCAGCAAAAGCATCTGGTCTCTTTTAATAACTTAATCTCCACCCTTTACTAATTGATCAATTACTACACAACATTCATTGCCACTGTGACAAAATCAACAAGATTAACTTTATTTTACAAGATAAAATCAATAATCAATTTGTTAATTAATTAGTCTATCAAAATGAGTGTGAAATCTTATCCATTAGCTGTTATCTTGCACTTGACATCAGTGGTCACTTACGGCTATTCCTTGTTCTGGTTCTCTCAGCACGAAATTCCCCCTAAATTTAGTGGAGGAATCGGGGGTTGGTTTATGTTCTTAACCTATTGGTGTCTTTGGATCCAATTCACGACATATTCCTTGTCTTTGATCTGCGATTTAAAGACAAAACTAAACACAAATCACAACAAAACCAAAGAACTGGTTATTGTCTGTCTTCGGGACACAGTCTTCGACTCATTGGCGCTTCCGATCGGCTCTTTTGTGTCCCTAACCTTCTGGAGTCTGTACGCCATCGATAAGGACCTGATATTTCCCAAAGACATTGAGTGGTCGATCCCGTTATGGCTCAATCACAGCACTCATACCATTATTCTTCCCGTTGTTCTGATCGACAACTATTTGGTTGACCACAAGAGAAAGGATCAGAGGAACGGATTATTTATTTTAATGTCAGTGGGCGTGGCTTATGCTGTTTGGATTTTGTACCTTGGTATTGTTTTCAATGTCTGGGTATACCCTGTCCTAGAAGTTATGTGTTGGCCGTTAAGAATCACTTATATCGTGGGTAATCTTCTTTTGATAAGTCTTTTGTATTTCATCGGTGGTGTCCTCTATGACATGGCCTGGAAGTTCTCGAATAAGCAAAAGTTATCTTGATGAAAAAATTATTAATCAAAATAAATTGATTATCAAGAACGAATAAAGACTGTAATAAGCACTGTGATAAATTTGAAAAATTACTATTAAAATCAAAATTTTCTAATGGGTAGTTTTGCAGCATTAATTTTATTTATTACATAACCTAGGTCATTTAAATTTAAATTAAGGCAGAAATGGCAAATTCTCAAAAGTAGGAATAGCTTGCATTTATAGGAAAATATTTAACAAAAGGAATAAATGAATTGAATTTTCAATTTATTAAGAAACTCTGAAAACTACATGTTCTTTAAAAAAGAAATTCTTTTACAACATGGCGTTTTGACTTTTAATTTAAGCGAAGACTTATTTCAATTATTTTCAATACAAATGTTGTCTCAATTTATACATAATTTTTATCACAAAATAATAAGTTTTAATTAATCTTAAATAAACAAGTATTTCACCCAGACTGATATAATTGATTAAAGAACAAGACGAAATAATTTTTTTAGGATAGATAAAAACTTGAAAACAAAATTTTAAGTGGTTAAGTTAACTGAAATTCATAAATTATCAATTCTATTGGAAAAATCCAATGTCAATTAAATGAATAAAAGAGTGAAAACCAATGCTCAAGGCTAACATGCAATACTCGTCTTTTAATAAATTAGATAATCAAAGTTGGGTTACCAAGTTGTTTTCATAAATGCTTACACCTCCTCACACTAATGACACAATTTTTACTTCTCCCTGTTGGAAATATTTTGTTCACTTCGGGACAGCTATGGACTGAAAAAATCTTGAAGATAAAGTAATTTTACTCAACTTCAGACCCGTGTCTCAACGGCGTTGTCTTTGGGAACAATTCAGTGAAGAGTAAAACAAAATAGTTTTTGATTACAATTGAAGTAAATCCGAGTAAAGCGTTGTTTAAGTAAACGGTTTACTCCACACTAGAATAGAGACAATAGTGAGATGTCTTTAATCGGAGACATTTCACGAATCAATTTATACGGAATTCAATCGGATTGTATTGATAGGGCAGACCTCAAGAAAAACTGCTTTTAAATTTATTTGTATAATTAATAACTTGGTGAAAATAAACAAATTTAATGCTTTTAATATTTTATTAAATTCAAAATTAATTCTTTGAAAATTCAAGTAAAGTTACATTTTTGAATTTTCTTTTAGTTTCTTGTAATGGTAATTCAGAAGTCTGATTGACAATGGTCAACTTTGCCATCCTCATCTTTAATCTTGCATGGATTTTGGGCGCAGAATTGATTTTTCGTTGCTTTACCTTTGAAACCATGACAAGTATAAACTTGTTTGGATTTGCAGGGACCAGTCAGGGCAAATTCGTCTGGGTTTTCCTCAATTGGGTGGGTTTGGTTACGAAGTCCACTGAATGATCCAGAATGATCCTCGAATAAGCCAAAGTTATCTTGATAAAAATTTAATTATCATATTTTAACCTAGTACAATTTTTGAAAGGTATCAATAATGAATAAAGACTGTAATATTAGCCACAATCTAGATTTGAACCATCCATTAGAAGTGAAAATCTTTATTTTGGGATAAATAAGTTCACAAATTTTAATGCCACATAACCTTGCTCATTGAGTGACTTTTAAACGTTGTTGTGTCAATGGTTTAATTGACTTTTTATTTAAGCGAAGACTTTTTATTTTGAAGAATGATTTTCAATACAAATGTTGTCTCAATTTATACAAAATTTTTATCACGAAATAATGATTCAACCTGTAAAATAAAATACCTGTATTCAATTAATTTTAGGTTTTATGACTGGAGGAAACTTATCTATTAGAATGAGAATATTGTTGTTCTTTTTTCATTTTTATGAAAAATTCAATTAACTTGGTAAAAACATTAATTTGATATTCAAAGAATGTTTGAAAGTGAAATGAAAGGTTAAAATTAGAGAAAATTTAATGAAACATGATTAAATTAAATCCTAAAAATGAAAAATGAATTAAACATGAAAACTGTAATTTTATAAATTAATTTGACTTGCTAATTGATAAAACTCGTATAATTTATTATTTTGGTTTAAGTCATCAAGGGAATTCTTTTTTAAAACCATTAAAATCATTATTATTTCAAACGAGCAAGATAACATCTGAATTTAATTTTCAAAATTATTAATTAAAAAATCAATTAGAAACTGATTTCACTGAATAATAATTAATTAGCTTGCTAAATCACGCAACAAAAATTATAAAACCACACAATTTGAATTCAAACCCACCTCTAATGAATAATAAACAAGGTAATAATTTAAAACATCAACTTTTATTCGGGTCATTTCCCACATAAAACAAGATATAATTCAAATGAACGCAAAAATAAGTTTCAATTTTCTAAAACAAAATCAAAAAATATTTCCTAAAAAAAGACAATAATTTAAAAGTGTTTTGAAAACTAATTATCAAATGTTATGAATCATTAGATATGAGAGGATCAGGTGATGACAGGCCGTACTTCTATCTCAAGCCCTTCCGCTTATTTTCCGTACTTCTTGTAGAGGTCTTCCATCATTCCATAGACTTTCTTATCGTCATTCTTGTAGTCATTGCTCTTATAACTGTCCTCTTTATAGCTCTCCATTTTGTAACTGTCCTTATCGTCATCGCCGTAACCCTTATAGCTCTCCATCTTGTAGTCCTCCTTCTTGTAGCCATACTTGTCGTCATCGCCGCCATATTTATCATCATTTTTGCCATATTTGTCATCACTTCCGCCATATTTATCGTCATTTCCGCCATACTTGTCATCGCCATAGCTCTCCTTCCTCTCCCCCTTGTGCACCTTGGTCAGTCTTTCCTCGTGGACAGGCTCAATGACTTGGATGATCTTTCTGTATGGAGTGATGATCTCCTTGAGCTCCTGGTAGACGGGTTTCACCACTTCATGGACCAGCTTATGGGGCTCGTCCTTGGAGTCTGACTTTTGATAACTGCCCTTGGTGCCTCTATGCTCTTGCTTGACGTAAAGTGGCGAGGACTGGGTCTTGAAGCTCATGTAAACGGGGAGAACACCGCCGGGGATGTCCACGTATGTCGTGTGTTCCTCTTCGTGGGAATCGCTTTTGATCACTTCCAGGTCATGCTTTGACTTCACCGGGAGTTCGATGGAGTGGTGGTCATCCTTATAGGAGGCGGCACTTAAGCCGAGTACAAGTGAGAGCACTGCCAACTGGAAATTGAACAAGAACATTTTTAATTATTAAAATTTTAGCAGAATTTCAACTAGAACAAATGAAAAATTGAGCAAAAATAATTTTTTAGCTTGCTAAATAAAATTCAACTAGAATATTTGAAAAATTCAATTTATTTAATTACCTTGAACATTTTACTGGACAAATAAATTGGTTTATTAAAGACTATTACTTGAAAATCAATTACTACTGAATGACTGCCTAATGAGAAGTGCCTCTCCTTTTATACCTGTGCTCTCATATGCAAAAAGGAATTTCCCACTCCTTTCCCCTGCAAACCATGAATTCCAAAACGAACGGGAAATAAAAGTGAAACTGCTTAGGTTATCTTGCTAATTTTTTCCGCTCAATTAAAAACTGATTCTTAATTGAGTTTTATTATGTCTTTATTGGAAAAATTCAAAATCACTTGCGGTGAGAGCCAGTGATAAATAAACTTGTTTATTTTTTTGACAGACTGGCCCCCGGGCCATGATTAATAGATTATCCTGCATAATTTAGGCTTGAATATCAATGAATTTATTTTGAAAAATAATATAGAGCATATTTGGTGCCTAATTTTCCTAATAAGCTGAGTGGCTTAGATTTGTTATCTTGCTCATTTAAATGCCGCTTAAATGAATGTTTATCTATTTTTATAGTTTTCCACAATAAAACTATCAGGATTACATTAAAATTAATTGGAAAATTGAGAAAATTAATCAATTTCCTGAAAATTTATTAAAATTTCGCAAGATTAGAATTTTATGTGCAAATTTTTTCACCAAGCTCATTTTTAATAACTTATTAAAATATGGGAAAATGTTTGGAAAAAAATCTAATTTTCACTAATTATGACATAATCTTGGCTACGATCTCATCAGATAATCAATTAGTATCGACGCCTATCATCCCCGGGCATCGTTAACCTGTACATTCCCACAATAAAAACCTATCATTAAAAGATAAATGAGCTTAAACTCCGGTTTTTCAGTCACTAATTCATAGATTAATTGAATTTTATTCAAATCTATAAACAAAATGATTAAACGATTTTCAAATTTTCATCATTTTTTTCATCCAGTTAAAAGTCTATCGGGCGAAATGTTTGAAACACAGTCTTTGGTGTATAATCTAGCAATCAATTTGCTACTGCACAATTTTATCTTGCTCAAACAATCTCTTAAATCAATTATTTAATCACAGATAAACTAACTGATGTATTACCAAGTTTATTTTTTTCATGCTGATTCATAAAACCTGCTAATTACCTATTAGAAGTTGAGCAAGACTATTAAGATTTAATGATTTTTTGAAATGACCCGGAAATTAATTCATGAAAATTGTTGCATAAATTACACAAAATATTCATTTAATTATTTTTCAAATGATATCTCACTTAAGGGTTGAATTCACACATCTATCACAATATTAATGAAATAATTCACAGGGATTAGTGACCTCGGGATAGATGTGAGACAGTCTAATAGGGCTATGAATAATCATTATCGATAAATTTGAGCAAAGCTCATTTATTTCATTATTTTATTTGTCATTTTTCTTTGAATTATTATTTTCATATTAAGTGGAATCAATTTAATTAATCTGTTTATTAAAGATTGATAATTGCCAAGGTATTAAAAATCAAGTATTTCACCTTCTTTATTCATTATTTACAAAATTTTAATAATTGTTCCTGTTTAAAAATACAAGCTATTCTAATTTTTGTTGCAAAAAGTCTAGTTTAAATTTTGAAAAATACCGTTTATTAAAATATAATGAAAAAACCATGGCAATAAATTACTATTATTCTGATTATTTCAATAATTATGATAAGATAAGACCTTGGTATTGGTCTTCAAATAGTTATTAGGTGTGGGAACTGTTGAGAACGTGAACATTCTTGAAGAATAATCATAAATTATATAATTAATTAATCTTGTTAAATTTATGAAATGAACGGAAAGAAAATTTATAAGATATTTATTAAAAAATTATCTATCTAACGAATAATTTACAATTTAGCCTTGTTCAAGTTTGTATTTAATAAAGTACACAATAATTGTTTGTCTTCCAAAACGGATTCCATTTGATTAAAACTTTCATCTGTTGTAACCATGTTTTGATCGACAGTCCATTCATTGATTCCTTTCAACAACTCTTCACAATCGGGTCTTTCTTCCGGATCTCTTGAAAGCATCACTGAAATGTTCTTAAATAAATTAAGAAACTTCTTCTTTAAGATTTCATTTGAATACTCTGGTAAATTTTCTCCACTGAAAAATCAATATAGAAGAAATTGAATAAATAAAGACAAATATACAATGTAAGATAAGGCTATTACTTGTTGATTTTTGCTTTGATCTTTTTGAACTTAAAATCAAAAAGTCTTGTGACGATTACTCCCAGACTATAGATATCACACTTATGACTGTAATGGCTTATATCATTATCACTATCGTAATTATCCTCGTCATATATTTCTGGCGCCATAAACCTTTTGGTTCCGATTTTCGGAGTATTTTTTGACGTTTCAAACAACTTGGCTAAACCAAAGTCACATAATTTGAGAAAACGACCATCACTTCCATCTGTAACCAAAACATTCTCTGGTTTAAGATCTCTGTGAAGGATAGGAGGCGTCAATGAATGCAAATGATTGAGACATTCAATGAGTTCCACAAAGAGTTCAGTTCTTAAGAAGTATTGAATTGTTTTGAATCTTTCATCAAATGTTTGTTTAATTGTTTCCAAAAGATCTTTGAGGTTTTGTTGACATAATTCCATCTGAATGTATACATAAGTAACAAATTCATTATCTATCAACTTTATCTCAATCCATGAGCTGTGATATTGAACAATGTAAACACTGTTGATTTGTGAAAGAATACCAATTTCTGTGAGTGTTGTATGAATTTCATCTTAAAAATTTGTAATTATTCTTAGTCATATTTATAGTCAATTTATATTAAAATTTACCATTATTCATCATTTTAATTCTTTTAATTGCATATTGGTTTCCATCTTTTTTATCTATGGCCTCGAACACCTCTCCATAAGACGCGCCTCCTTTTTTGTTTATATTTGAAAATTGAGAAGAGAACCTATTGTCGTACACATTCCTATACTCGCTGAACAAAAAAGGATCTTGATTTTCATGGTTATCATTGATTCCTATTTCCTTAGTCATCTGTGAGCCATCGCTTGTTATATGAACTGGTTTATATGAGATATTATACTTTCTTGAATAAAAATCATGAGCATTAATATAAGTTGTTTTTTGAAGGCTTATATTTCCATCATCCTCGAAAATCATTTCATTGATAAAACTGCCAATTTGAAGTGCTTTTATTCCATTTTTCTCATAAATACCAGTATATTTTCCATCGAATATTTTCAAAACAGCTTTTGTTTTGAAATTAACCTTTAAAAATGAGCCATCTTTGGTTAGTATAAAACACGCATCTTGATTATTTACAATTTTCTCCGATTTAAACTTGTGAAGCACTGAATAAATGTGATCCAGTTCATTTTTATCTAAATTAACCAATAATATTGCTTTCTGGCATTCAGTGATTAAATATGAATTATTTGCGAAACAATAAATATATTTGAATTTTTCTTCTTTGTTTATAATTGTTGGAATTAAATTATTAGCAATAAAGATGTGTCTTTCATGTTGACCACTACCCCAAACATATACTAAACCATCTGAAGAAAGCGCCAAATTGTGGGCATAACCACAACATATTTGAATTATATTCTTGTCATTGAAATAATCAATTTTGTGTGGCTTTAGAAAAATATCTATCTCTGCTTTATATCCTAATCCAAGTTGACCATGTTCGTTTTGTCCCCATCCAAATATTTCATTTTTATTATTACTGGCGAACATAAAATTATTTCCTTCGAAAAACTCTTCAATATTTTGGTCACACAATTCCGGAACACTTGATAACTCTTCTTTGTAAGTATTATGTCCAAGGCCTAACTGACCATGCTCGTTCCAACCATAGCTAAATACCTTGTTATCACTCATAATATAAAAAGCAAAATAATTATGTGTAGAGATATTGCCTGAAAAATAGTAATATTCAACTCTACTATCAAAATTTTTCAGATTATCATTAAAAATATTAATTTTCATTAATTGGTTTCTTTTTTCTTCATTAAATTTTCCACTTGATACTATAGATGTTGTCTGAGTTTTTTTGATAGCTTTTTCTTCAATGTTTAATTTGATGAGAAAAAACTTATAGAAAAACTTTATTTGATCTTGGCTAAATTGATCCATAAAATCAGAATTAAGAATATCATTTGAAACAAGATCCGTGTCTACAGTACACTCATTGATTGTTTTCAATAACTCTTCACAATCTGGTCTTTCTTCAGAATTTTTGGCTAACATTTGGTGAATTATTTCAAATAGTTTTCCAAATTTTTCTCTAATTATTGTTTCTGGAAGTTCTTTAAGATATTTATCACTAAATATTAAAATTATTAATCAAAACAAAGTTAATATTTATTGAAATACTTACAGAACGTCCCTTTTTCTGATACTTTTAATGCTATCCTTAAAGTTGAAGAGTTTTGTTGCGATTACTCCCAAACTATAGATATCACACTTCATATCGTAATTACTCTTTTGTGTTTCTTCATCGAAATAGTCCATGTCATATACCTCTGGTGCCCAATATTGAATAGTACCAACATATGGAGAATTTTCGGTGTTTTCAAAATATTTTGCTAAACCAAAGTCACAAAACTTTATAAATCTTCCGTCACTTCCATTAGTGATGAGAACATTCTCTGGTTTGAGATCTCTGTGAAGAACTGGATTTGGTTTAAATGAATGCAAATGATTGAGACATTGAATTAGTTCCACAAAGAGTTCATATCTAATGAAATATTGAATTGTTTTAAATCTCTCATCAAATGATTGATTAATTGACTCAATCAGTGATTTCATGTTTTGTTCACATAATTCCATTTGAATGTAAACATAAGATATTAAACTTCTATAGATAACCTTCTGCTCAGTCCAGGAATTGATATATTTAACGACATAATTAGTGTCCAGTTTTGACATGATTTGTATCTCTCGCATAATATCAGTAGAATTACCTAATAGATTAATAACGTTAAAAAAATTCAAAATTTAAATAAAATATACTTTGGACTCTAATTCTTTTTATCGCAAAATGTCTTTGGTCCTTTTCTTCCAAGCTTAATGCTTCATAGACTTCTCCAAAACTACCTTTCCCGATTGTTTTTATTATTCCGAATGATTTCATGTTTTTTTCGCTGAATTTTAAGTTGCTTTCAAATAATTCATAAAATTTTCCCCTTTCAACTCCTTGATCAATGCTTTTGTTCAAAATTGTTTGCATTATTTCATATTTTTCATCTTTATTCAAATCGATTTCATCTAGAGCCCATTCTTTGTGCACATTAAATAAATCAGCACAATCAGGTCTTTTTAGTGGCTCTTTCGATAGCATTAATGAAATGGTATCATATAATCTACTGAACTTTTCTCTCAAAGCAGTGCTTGTATAATTTTGTAGGTTTTTCTCCCTTTTTGAAAAAGAATTTAATGTCCTAGCTCGCTAAAATATAAAATTATAAACTTACTTTATTTCTCTTATAGTGATATTTTTGTAGTTAACTCTTAAGTTAAAGAGTTTTGTTGCGATTACTCCCAGACTATAGATATCACACTTCATGTTATAATAATTTTTATGAGTCTCCGGGTCATTATGTTCCTGGTCGTCGACTTCAGGAGCTATGAATGGGAAAGATCCAACCCCGCGAGTATTTCGCGAACTTTGAAGCATTTTTGATAATCCAAAGTCACATAACTTCAGGAATCGACCATTTGTTCCATCGGTGACTAAAACATTATTGGGAGTGAGGTCTCGATGAAGGATAGGAGGCGTCAATGTATGCAAATAATTGAGACATTCAATGAGTTCCACAAAGAGTTCAGTCCTTATGAAGTATTGAATTTTTTCGAATCTCTCATCAAATGTCTGATTAATAGTTTCGATAAGTGTTCTAAGATTTTGTGAACACAATTCCATCTGAATGTAAACAAAGTTGAGAACTCCCTTATCCATGGCTTTCTCCTCAGTCCAGGACTGTATGTATTTCACGATAAATTCAGACTTCAGTTGAGACATGATCTGGATTTCTCTTGTGATCTCCTTCTTCCATTCATCTAGCGAGTTAATTAATTATTAACATCAAAATTCATGTGGTTTTTAACCTATCATAATATACCTGTTACTTCAATTCTTTTAATAGCAAACCACTCATCATTATAAACACTTTTAACTTTGAATACTATTCCGAAAGCACCTTCGTCGATTTTCACTACATCGGTGAATGATTTTTCATAATACATATCACGGAAAGACATGACTGAAAATTAGAAATATATTTATTTAATTTAAAAAATGGCTGAAATAATGAGTGGCTCGAAAAAAAATTGTTTTTATTGACTATTATCTTAGTTTATTATCATAAATATTTTTCTAAAGATAAGATAAATTTTCATTTAGTTTCTTATAAAGTCTTCACTAAATTGAATTATATAGCTTAGGTTACAATCTTAAAGAACAATTGAAATAGTAATTTTTTGAGATTCATTATTTAGTAAATTTGATCCCTTGTTTAATAACACAAAAATTGAGCCCATATTATAAGAAATTGCAAATATTCTTCAGTTGTTCATATTTTCTACTCGAAATTTTCAGGTTATTTTTGAATAAATACACAAGGAAGATTATTTTCAAACTTGATTTTTATTTATGAAAACATTAGATGTTTAGGTATTTCAATAAATAGATATTTTTGAAGCAAATAATTGATTATTAATTTCATTGAAA
>JAQIXD010001991.1:0-12100 GCA_034699985.1 Minunthozetes semirufus | reverse complement strand
TTTACGACGATAACAAAGTTTCGGAGTATATAATCTGCTCTTGGTCCGCGCCCCCCCCCTCCCCCCAACCCCCCCACCTGATTGCTAATAAAGGAAAATATATTGTTTATTATTAATGGATCTTTATTAATATCGAATGTGATATTCTATTCTATTTTGAAATTGTAATATACTTCTTAATGGGAGTTATCGTCGTTTTATAGTCTTCTTTGAAAGCTTGTTTCTGTTTATTTCTCTTCAATTCTTGTATTCTTATTCATCGGTAAATCAGAGCAATTGATCCGAAAATGTAATTCAGTTCTAAAGAGAGAAAAATCACTCAAATATAGCGATGAGAAGGACTCATAGGAAAGGCTGAACCACTGTAAGACTCAGAACTCACACAAATGTCGAATTCATTGACTTATTCCAGATTTTAAATTTAAGTTCAATAAAAAAGTACTGAAAGCACAGCCACTCAGACACTCAGCCAATAATCCATTCATTGAATTGTGAACCACTTTTATGGCGAAGAAATACATCCAAATAATGGATATATTTTGTGAAAGACTTTGAAATTATTGATAGAAAACAGTATTGAATACGAATTGAATCAATGATTGTATCGTTGAATAGAAATCAATCAAAATATGCGTCGAAAAGGACAGACTGTCGATAATATTAGCATAAAATGTGTCAGATTTTTATCAATTCATTCAAATTCAAAGACCAGGAATCAATTCATTCATCATTTTTAGCAATGATTCGCTTTTTTGAGCGAAAAATGACAAAAATCTTTGAATTAATTCAATAAATTCCATAAGTTTTGAGAATTAAATTCAATTTTTAATACATTTTTTCCTTTAATATGATTTGAATTCAAAGATAAAGCAATAAATCTCTTGAAAATCAAATAAAATATTTAATGAAATTCGAGTCAAGTCTTGAATTTTTCATTAATTTATATGAGAATCGATTTCTTCGGAAAAAATTCTTTATTTTTCAATATTTTTATCAAAAATTCAATTCAAAGATGACTTAAAACTTATGAGACTTTTGAGCGAAACTACAATTTATCTAAAAGTGAAGTTACTTTCAGAGGATTACAACAAAAAACAAAATGAAGACTAAAAACAAAAAACTCTATAAATTGGAAAAAAGGTTTTCGTTTTCGATGAAAACTATTTGTTATAATTACTTAAGAGTAAGAAATGGAGTGAAAAACAAATCATTTTATAAGAGGTCTTCCCTTCCCTTCAAAATCGATATAAAACTCTAATAAAAGCAAAAAAAGATTAAATTATAAGAAAATGAATGAAAAAAAAGTTATAATTAATTAAAAAGCGATTAAAAGTGGATTAAACTCAAGAATTAGAAGATTTCAAAGAGGAGTATATCTTTGGCTTCTTTCGCATCAATTGTCTTACAGACGAAGCAATGGTTTGTTTGCTTTGAGAACCGCTTCAGAAGTGAGTCTAAAGTTTGGTCTATTGTTTGCCTCAAACTCAAGACAATTATCTGTTGTCTTATGTCTGCAAATAATAGACAATATTTTTGTGGGAAAAAAGAAAACAAAAGTTTATTAGTCTTTGAATTGGTTTTCGAGAGAAGAATACCATTAGAGTTGATATCAAAGACGAGACCATTGGATGAGTTTTGACCCAAATTCAGACAATTTTGAAGACTTTTAGCCAACATTTGGTTCGGTTTTATGGAAATCATAGGAAGACATGAATTGAGAGAATAACTCATTTCATTGATTTGATTAAACGGAAGGTTTATATCGAACTTAAATGTGTTGTCATTTGTATTACTTCGGACTCCAATCAGTCGCAACTCATCCGCATATAAATGAATTGTGTGTCCACTCGTTATGTATGTCCCGAAACGGGTGTAATTCAGAGACAATTCTATTGGATATGAGAGCCATTGGAGAGGACTCAGAGGACGAACCACTAATGAGTCGCCAAATGGGTTATCAAAGCTTGCGGTCGAAGACGTCTTCAGATGTTTGCCATTAATTAAAGCATTTATTTCTAATGAATTAGACTTTCGCTCAATATTTGACTTTTTCTCAAACAATTCATATGTTTTGTGATTACTGTCAGCTGAAGACCGACCGGAGGACAGATCGATGGGCTCTTCATTGATGTTTACATCTATTTGTTGATCATTTGGACCAACATTTGGTCGAAGAGATTCAACGTTTGTCTCATTTTGAGGAATTGGTGTCATTGGAGGCATCACTAACTTTGATGGCCTATCCTTTAGTATCAACTTTCGGGTATTCGGAGAGAATGTATGCAATATTTCAGATAATGATGTCTTTGCATCTGGTCTTTGACCACAAGAACCGCAGCGAACCTTTGCTGTTGTTCTGAGACCACAATTAAGACAACGCATTCTTTCAGACGATATTTGCGAATATTTTTCACTCTTTTTGTCAAAAAATTTATCAAAAAATAATTCGAAAAGAATTTTGTGATGAATTTCGTTCACAAATAACGTTATCATAAATTGTGGGCAAAATTTTAATTATTCTTTTATTGAGAATTTCTAATCCTTTAAGAATTATGCGATTAAAGCGATTATCGTTTATTTTGATCATCAAATTATCTCTTATTATGGATTTATGATAAATTCAATAGAGAAGAAGCACTCATTTTTTATTTTGAATTAAAATAAATTAAGATTTGAAAAAATAGTCATTTATTTAATGGGATTAATGTTTAAATTAATTTGGATTTAATATCAAAAGAGAGACACAACTCGTAAAACACCAATAATTTAGATGTTTTGCTTATAAGAGTAGTTAAGGGAAAGGATTTGAGAATATAATAGTGTTTATTGTGTTCAGCGATCTATTGATTGACAGATGAGTTGTGTTTTGTGTAGTCTTTCAATGATTTGAATTGTAATTCGAGTTTGAGTTTAGTCTGAGTTTGAGATTAGAGGCAATAGAAGTGTAAAACATATTAAACCCAAACGAAAGTCGAGTCAGAAGTGAAAACCCAGTCTTATCTCAGACAAGAGCTAACGGTTTGTTACCGTAAAAGACTTTAAATTCAGACCAAATGGTGCGAAACGTGATGGACTGTGGCTCTACTGCACAGACCATAGCACACAAGCCTACAACTGATGGCTGGTCTGCGCTCTGCTATAAATGAGGCACAAATTGAAGACTGACTGCAATATTGAATATGAAGTCAAACGCTTTCGATATAACAAATGCTTTCACAATAAATGTACCGAAAAAAAGAGTCAAAAGAATTGAATTTCAGAGAATAGTCGCTCAAAAGATTACATTAAATAAGTTTTACTAGACTTTGGGTCGCACTTCACTTCACTGACTCCTACCTCTCCATCAGAAGAGAAAAAGTATTAACAAAATATCTGGTAATAAACGTGTTCTACACAATGAACAAGAATACAATTACCCATCAAATTCTTATAACAAAAATAAAATATTTCCGCATTTTTTCCGAGACTTTGAATATCAATACAAAAATAAAATAAAATTCTCATTTAAAAGATAAATGGAAAGTCGTTTCAAAAAAGAGCCACATTTTTCTAATTAACTTTTTTGCAAGAATAAAAAGATAGAAAAATAAAACAAACGATTTTAGATTGTCTTGATTATGATGTTCAGTACGTTTTATTGACAGTTTATGTGAAGACTGTAAAAATAAGTATTATAATAGTCTTATTCTTACCACAACCAATTTCGTCGGATGAGTCTTCAATGCAGTCGACGTCGCCATCACATCTCCACCTCCTCGGTATACACGTGCAGTTGGCAGGAATGACATCACTCCGACCCAATTCACTCTTTTTCCCATTTGGTCCGTAACCACAAATGAAAGTGTCTGCTCCGCAGTGTTGACACGGATAGTCTGGTACTGTATAGCCTTCATTGAAAATAACGCAAATTGAGCAAACTAACCATATTAAGAATATTAAGCATATTTAGCATGTTTATCATGTTCAATTCAACATTTTTTAAGATCCTTTAAAATCTGATTTGAAATTTCTTTTGATTAATTGATTTTTGATCTCTTTTTTGAGATAATGTTCTCTTTTGTGATAAAAAATGAATAATTGTTTGAATATTATTTCTCTTATTATCGATATTACTCTTATGAATGGCTTAAATAAAAGTGTTTGAGCTTTGAGTGAATCTTTAATCAATTCTTCGGTGAATTTCAAGAGAGAGTACACTTTCAAACAATTTTTGAATTTATTCGCAAAAAAGGAATTCATATTAATTTAATGTTTGTCCCATATATCAAATGGTGGGCTATAATCTGTAAGCACTCTATTCTGTAGGTTCAATGGCTATCAATGTCTCAGTTGACCAATTTTTGGCCCAGATTTTCATGTCTAATGCCAGCACTTCCTGAGCTGTCGGCACAGAATATCAAAGAAAACATTTGGACTGTGCTCTCGACGAAAGAGTTTTCATTTTCATAAAATATTGTTTCGTTTGGTTTTGTTTCCGATGTATTAATAAAAGTCATGTCATCAATAAATGGTTCGCAAAATAATGAATCTGAAGAACAATTTGGTCTCAGATTGTCTTCTAATGTCTTTTAACACAAATAGTTGTGTAAAAACCATTTTTCTATCGATTAATAGACAATTTATTTGATGATTAGTTTGATAAGGAGTTGACTAAATTTTTGGAAAACCAGTGATTAGTTTTGTATCAAATATTTTGGTTAAATTCAGTGAATATTGTGTTCAGGTTTTGCGCATAAAAAGAGTTAATACAATGTTTTAAAAGATTAATGCAATCATTTAATAGAAAATATTGTTTAAGCGAATCATTAATTCAGAATTCAATCATCATTTAGAAGAATCGGTGAACTGAAAGTACATTAAATTTACTTATGTTTCGCTATTAAGTGCTTTCAACACAAATAAAAATTGAAATCAAATGATTTATAGCAGAAAATCCGGGATTACTTCCAAAAACAAAATAAGGTAAACATTTCGCATTCCTTTGAATTCCTAAATTTATGCTCATGCAAAATACATATAAATCACCTAGATTCTTTTCACTTCTTTGAGCAGAATATTATTGGGACAGTCTATTGGGGAAAATTTGGTCGTTTAGGGAATGGAATACAGACCTGTATTCAGATAATCTGTAATAAATAGCGATGAATGATGAATGCATCTACACTTTATTTAATTGTATGATAAATATTTCAAATTAAATGCTAATTTAAATTGATCAAGCATATTAATAGATGATTCTGAGGTAAAATTTGTAGCAATTTTTCAATCATAAAATTTGTGGCAAATCGACGAACATTAGAGAGAAATAAAAATGTTTTTTCTTTTCGGACTTAAATTACTTGTTTTGGTATATAATTTGTTGGGTTTTGAACGGTTGTGTTCAACAGTTTATGTCTCATAACTGATACCAAAAAACAAATTATTTATTGAATCGAAGGAAAGGTTTTCTCACTTTTCTTTTAAGGGAAGGGAAGGGAAGGGAAGGGAAAAGAAAAAGTTTTCTCAATTTGAGTGTTTCTCACAGAAAATGAGAGAAAAACTGTTAAATTAGATGAAATTGGTTTGAATGAGCGAAACAGGAATTTAGTTGTCCTCATAAATACAAATCAGATGTTGATTGGACTAACACCAGCAGCACATCATAGCACAACATATGAATGGTAGAATAGCGAGGAAGGAATCGCTCGATTCTCTTACACCATAATTGACATCGATTTCTATCTAATAGAGATTCGAGTTATAGCCGAGTATTGGGTGTATTGAGTGTCAAATTGAATGCCAACTGTTTCTATGCAGATATACATTAGATTGTGATCTCATGTTTGTCCATTCAATACACGAGTGTCTTAATCGATGAACGTTTATATCCTATTCTCGACGATACCGACAACACTGTTCCCAATAATAGGCAAACATTTCATTTAGTCTTATGGCCTCCCAATTGCTTTATATTCCAGATATACTTAATTATTGTTTTCATAGTAAAAGTTGATTTGTTTTCCCAGTTTTTGATTATATGTCTGTCAATAAAAACCTGTTTTACTTAGTCATCGATTTTCTGCCAAACAAAGGGAAAGGGATGCAAAAATTTCATGTAATTTACTGTTATTAAAGTAAGTCTGGAATTTTTCATTAAATGTTTGACTCGTTTTAACGAGAAGTATATCAATTGATGTTTGGGAAGAAGGACTACATAAATATGGGGTATAACTGAACCCAAAATTGAATTCATTTCAGAGAACGGATTGTATTGTGATATAAGTTCTGATAACTGATAATATCATATCATTTCTGATGGCTTTGGCGTTCATTTTTCACTGTCTCTGGGATTAACCTCAAACTTCTTGGCACAGAGGGAGGGCTAAAAGTTAATGCATCGAACCATCGGAGCGACTATATTACTGACGAGTGAGTTATGCCATCCATGCGCTGGCAGTGCACTCCATTCTCTACCAGAATGCCATCACTTGTGATCTCTAGTCTTTGCTTTGGTCTCAATAGTGATGATCGATGGAATGTATGGATAACACCATCCAAACCATTGTATACACACTGTTTTGTTAGTCAAAAGTTGATATAATATTTTCATTTTTATTAAACATTATGACACATATGGCTAACCCTTAACATACTGTCCATTACATAAAACAATATGACATTAATTTATATTTATATATCAAAAGTCATTTGTTTCAATGAATAGAAATAATTTTCGGTTATGTCATAATCGTAGTGAAGCACTGGTATGCCAGTGCCCACACAGTGTCCACTCTGGCCATTCCTTACATTAATATCACTTAAATAAAAGTGAATAGAAAATGGATCACAACATCAATACCACTATTTGGGAGTCCTTTTGTGAACTCCTTATGAAGACTAACGGCTTTCTCATTGAATAAATTACTTTTAAAACCAATTATTAATTAACATTTTTAATGACTTGAATGCATATAAAATAAATCTATCATTATGTCAGTGCCATTATGTCAGTCCCAAATGCAAATTATATGAGAGACCATTGAGACAACAGAATAGAAAATCCATTTTTTCAAAGGCTGTCATCCTTTGCATGAGTTTTGACTTTATATTAATTTAATTCAAAAACTTCTTTGAAAAATGGATTTTATGTTTGAAATACAAATTTTTTGCTCTTTTAAGCCAAGAGTCAAAGAATTGCGAGAATCAGATGTCATACAGAGAAGAGTAACCGGAGATGTCTATTGGGATCTGTTTGTGCATAATATGGATGAGCTCTTCTTCTCAATCAATGCATTACATATGGAGAAACATAAGTTTTATGCCTTTTCTTACAATTTCTGTCAGTAATGTCCAATATACAGTAAGCAAGGCAATATTACCAATCTAGACTATATCCAAATTGAACATTCTGCCTTTTTAGCATGAATTCTCATAGGAAATGCATTGAAATTTTCTTCTTAGAAAATGTATCACCTTAAGTTTCAAAGTGCTTTATTTGATTTCCATTTCATATTTCTGGGTAAAAATAGTTTAGCTCTGAGCTCTTGGTGACAGTTTTACTGGGAAGTGATAAATTGTCGGATACCAAACATATTATGTGTATCTCTGGAAAAGTTTATGAGAAAATAATAAAGAAAAAGAAATAATCAATAATTTTGTTCATCATTTGAAACATTAGACAAATGGTTGTCATTAATCAAACAAAACATTTAATGAAACTATAATTTCAAATATATTTTAATGTTTTTGTTGTTTGGCTTTTCTTTTAATATAATAGATATGATTTTCAAGTGAAGCGTCTCTTTTGTTGAATTGAATAATCTATTGATTGTACAGAAGAAGAAAAAATGATTTCATTTTCTTATCCAACGTTTATATCAAAGACTATGAAAGTAATCAAAAGATATTTCTATTGAAAAAACAAGTTATGATTTATTTGAGAAGTCGTTTAAAATTTCATTTGAATTTATTATTAAATGGAAGCGCTTTCTGGGAATCGAAGATAATTTATATGAAATAATGGGTCATATAATCTAATATCAGATCATATGATAGGATAATAATAATAATCATTATATAGATGTAGAAAATCTCATTTTTATTATAACTCATGGAATAATTGAAATGCATTACCCAGGAATTTGTGACTCTTATCGTCATAATATTAGTTGTTAGCGCTCAGCACATAATCATATGCAAAGGATCTAACATTTATATCAATATATTCTTTTGTGTTATATAAGTACTACTCCTGTGAATACTCTTATGGAAAAAATATAAGTTCATCTCCTAATAAACGAGAGGCCATTGGGTATAATTTGGTCATAAGAACAGGTACTAATAAATACCATATTTTTATGGGAAAAACAAGTAAATTGATGATTGAAAAAATTCATTTTGATGGCTCTGATTTGATCTGCCTATTTTGTAAACAAATTGATCAAGAAACAGCAATCTCAGACCAAAAGCCTATGATATCCGTTGGGTATCTCTAAATGAAATGAGAAGAGCTCTTAATTTATGAGTTCGTCTAACATTTTGTTCTTTTGCTAACTCTATTGCTCTAAAAACCCAAAGAATTATTACCATTACTTCAAATTAAAACACAATTTATTAATAAAACTGAAATCGTTTTCAAAGAGAAAGGATTGGGAATAGTTTTTGTTTGTTTTTTGGTGAATATATCCCAAAGAAATTCCATTAGCTTTTAAAATATATTCAAAAAAAATCTTCAAAAGTTATATTATTTATGCATTTTTTTGAGAGCATTAAAAGAAGTGAATTTTGAGAATAGAGTTCGTGAATAAAAATTTGTTTTCCATTCAATGTTAGCATAAATTAAGCCAAAAAACTATCTCTTTTAATGGAAACACAACTCTAATGGTGTGAATAGTTTGAGCAGAAGACTGAACATTCCTTATGTGTGGGCAAACTTATCTTCAATAGACTAATAGGTTTGTGATCTCATAATCTACGAGAACTAGATTTGTATTCTGAAGTGTAGCACAAAAAAAATCTTTGGTTCGTTAGAATAATATTGGCGGATCATATGATCATGCTTAATTTTGTATTCTAATTCCAAAGTAAAGCTTTTGAAAAAAAGAGTAAGAGCATTATATCTGAACTTTAATAAAGAAACTCTAAGAAAATTAATTAGAAGATTGTAAATGTTATAATTCTATAATGTTTCTTCTAAAATTAATAAAGGGAAACATCCATTGTGACCATAATATCATTATATCTTGATATTTTTAAATAGTCATTTTAATTCTGAAATATAAGTCTTCTTACCAATTGATCAAAATGAAAGTTTCATGCAATAAAAATAGAAATTCAATTTAATCTTAAACAAAATGTTAATATTTTTCATCATTTTATGTGATTCGCGAAAAATTAGAGTTTTATATATCAGTTGTAAGAGTAATGCAAAAGTCATGTCAAAGCAAATCATTTTTTATTACATTTGATAAACCGCTTCTTTTTTTATCAAATCTATGAAATAATTTTTCATTCAAATGCAAAATACATTTCAAATGATATTCAATAAATAAGAAATTTTCTTTCAAAACACTTTTCTATCTATAATTTGTTGGAAGAATTTTCATAAGAAATAATTTGATTTGAATTTAAAATAAAATTGAAACTCATTTCTAAGTGAAAACGATTTTCATTAAAAGCGAACAAATTTGTGGCAAAATTTTCATTAATTAATTGAATTAGGATTTCTCTGACGATAATTAATTTTATATGAAGTTTACTCAATCGACTAAAACTTTGACAAATGATTGGTGTCTTTTATTTATGTAATGCCAGCACTGACTCAAATACTCTAATAATATTACGTAGACTTATATTGCAAGACACACAAGACTACGATCCGTTGCTGTGCTGTTGTGTAATCATATGAAGAATTAAATGCTAATCCACTGGTCTTAAGAATCTCTCTGACGAACTAATCGGATCCCAAGAACTAGTGTTGGACTGTAAAAGACATATTCACTATTCAGTGGTCACCACTACAGCGGACGGCAATAAGTCATGTGTTTTGTAGCGTTTAATCCCAACTCTATTCATGTTTAACATCCAATCATTTAGTTTCGCATTTGATTGATTGACAAACAATTGTTTGTTGTCTTCAATCAAATCTTTAATTAGATTTATCCCGAATATAGCGATCGATGTAATGATAAAATGCTTTTCTTTTTATATCTTCGTTGGAGAGGAAAAAATTCAATGAATTGTCCGAACATTTGATCGATTTTTGCGTCAAAACATCGGAAGAATTTTCAGTAATTTAACGACAAAAACGAAATTCGATCTCAAAGTCATTGGGAAGTGCTTTTGCTTACCTGTTCTCACGATCACAACATTGAATAAAAGGAGCAAATTATAGGCTCTAAATATATCCCATGTCATCATAGCTGCAAACTATTGGATTCGTTTCGTTTACATCTTCTGATTAACATTTCTGTTGGAATAAAAAATAAAGATAAATCAGTTTAAATGTCAGAATGTATATAATGAGCAAATGTATAATGTACAATGATCATGGTCAAATGCATTTTCAAACATTGTTTGTTTTATGCGATTATATATCACTGTAAATGAGTTTAGGAAAACTTATATCAAAAATAAATTATTATAAATGATTTGTTTTGGAACTTCTTTATGAAAGATTTCAAATTCAAACACTTGTTTGCTCGATATAACACTTTTTATAACAAATATGTATAGATTATGTCCCACTTTATCTTTCCATTGCAAACGAGGTCTATTCAAAGCATGTTTCTTATGAATAAATGTTCAGATTTATTGTTTTTCTATCGAATCCATAATTTAGATCAATTGATGTAAATATCTTCGAGTCTTTTGAAAGGAAAGCCGTTTTTCAGTGGATAACACGAAAAACACTCCTAAAAATTGATTAATTTTAGTGAAAGTATTCCCAAGAGATAAATATTCGATATATTTCCGTAAAAAACTGGATGTAAATCATATGAACCGATACTTTATGCTCAACAGAAAAAAGCACAGAATGAGCCCAACTTTACTATTATGTTGAGTAACAATAAAGTCATTGTTTTCTTCAATCGATAATTTGTTTGTTTTGTGGTATTGGCCCACACTTTGGGGTCACACAGTATTTAAATGAATCGATGTGTGGCCTAATTTAATGACCAATTTATGTCTATTGAAGTGAAAGTAGAAATGAGATGAAATTTCTCAAATAGTGACTCAAAATGTGATGGCTATGAATGGGTATACAAATAGACAAAAAGCGTAAAAATTATTACAGCAGAAGAGACGAAGAATTCCTCGAATTATATATATTTTCAATATATTTGATGCTATGATAGAGCAATATATCATCATTTTGTTGGCATTTCAGCAAAACTGAATAACAGTCTAATGCAGGGATGGCTTCAATTTAAGATCCTATGAGTGCTTAGAGGAGAATAACTCCTAAATATGGCTCATATTTTCAAAATTCTTGTATATGAATGAATAAAACAAACTTGTCTAAAATATTGACAAATGCCCTGTCCTTTAATGGCTTTCAATGGTAAGAACTGTTTTGAATATTTAGGATTTTAGCGACTTATTCTCGTCAAAAATGGTCTCCCCCTGTGGCCATTCCGGGTCTAATGGCTTGAGTTATATCTAAAATATAGTTTGTATACGAGTTGTAGTGACACACAAGTGTTGGCAGTGTTTATGTCAATAGCAGTGCTGTTCACTGTTTTGTCGTAATGTTTAGCGTTTGGTTTACTTTCAAATACATTAAAAACTTTTCTCTTCATTACTGTTATTGGGTTTGAAATGTGACACAAAGAATCCTAAAGGCGTTAATCTATATTA
This sequence comes from Minunthozetes semirufus, assembly GCA_034699985.1. Lineage (NCBI taxonomy): Eukaryota > Metazoa > Arthropoda > Arachnida > Sarcoptiformes > Punctoribatidae > Minunthozetes > Minunthozetes semirufus. Next base: position 262 of record JAQIXD010001991.1, on the reverse strand, counting down.
TCCTCGATTCTAATGTAAAACCAATTTGAAGGGAAGTGTTGTTAATAAACTCTTTAAATGAGTATATAATGAGATGTTTTGGAATTTATTTTTTGTGTATCACATGAGAAGACAGTTCACAATGAATTGAGTTTCAAATATTAAATTCTCGTGTCTTTCATGTCTTTCTCTGTTTTACATTTTATGCACTTCTAAGCACTGAATCAAATCCTGAGTGAAAAGTCCACATCTTTATGGTGTAGATGTGAGAGAACAGAATAAT
>JAQIXD010001990.1:0-12103 GCA_034699985.1 Minunthozetes semirufus | reverse complement strand
CTCTCTCTCTCTCTCTCTCTCTCTCTCTCTCTCTCTCTCTCTCTCTCTCTCCAAAATTTTCAAAATAAATAGAAACTATTAAAAGTTAAAAAATTAATAAGATCATATATTAGATGTGACGCAAATATTTTGGATACTTAATAACTTAGTGATTCTCAAATGAATTCAAAATAAATTCATATTTTCAGAAAAAAAATTGATAGATTCAATTCAAAGAGGATTTCATTTATTGAAATTTTTCAAAATTTAAACACATTTCACGAAAAACTTAATTCAATGAAATGCATTCAAACTTCTATTCAAATAAATTCTATAAAAGACTTGAAAGAGAGATAAAAATTATTTTAAGATGAAATGGAGAGCAATAGATAAAACAAATTTTAAAATGAAGTCATCTTCCAATATATCTAATTTCGGGTTTTTATTTTTGACATTTAGTCTGATTCCATGATTTTTTCATTTTGAGTGGAAAGTAATTTTGATAAAAGATGTGTCAGATTTCTTTACTTTTACATCAAGCGAACAATTCATCCACAATCATTACAAGTGCAAACATTTGGAGTGACCATGCTACAACATTATACAGATTTAGGATATGGAGAAACACGAATTCATTAGAGGAAGAGGCGAACGAAATATATCTTAAAATTTTCAAATTAAGAGCAAAACCCTTTTTACCGCATTTTAGTAACAATTTTATTTCAATAACTTTCCACCTTGATGATTTCTAAACTAAGAGCAAAGAAGCTGTTATTTCGTATAAGAAAAAGACTTTCATTGAATTGAGTGAAGGAATAGCTTCTAATTTATTGACATTCAAGTGAAAAGTCTTTTCAAATCTCGTCTAATTTCAATGTTGATTTTGATCAATAAATAACTAGACCCTGTCCTTAGCCATATATCCCTTTCCATGTCCTTCAACTATGTTTTTATTATTTTGGTTACTTTTAATAAAAAATAGATTAATAGTTGAGTTTCTGTATAAATAATTTATTCTTTGATTTTCTCGGAAATGAATCAAAAAGATTGGAATTTGTTATGAAATACACGAAAACAAACAAAAAAATATTTTCTGGGAATCAAAACAATTTTATTTGAAATTTCATATCAAAAGAGATAAATAAAATCATTTTAATGGTCTTTTAGTGCACTCAGAAATAGTTGTCGAAAAAGAAAAAACATCTTCAAATAGTATTATCCAATTTAGGTAGTCTTGAGTTTGGTCTCTTACATCACCACAGGAGCTACAATAGTGAGAATACCACGAATACCATGAATACCATGAATATTCACCGAATAAATGCTAGTAAATATTCATCAGTGAAATGCGAAAGAAAGGTATTACTGAATTGATTGATAACAGGGTTGAAATCACTTCTATTTATAGCAGAACTCAATGTCCGCTTTGGCTTTGAATAAGGAAACACAGAATTGAAATAAATGAGAGAACTATTATTCACAAGTATTGCTCTATTTCTTGCGTTTCACTCTATTTTTATTATTTTTTGATTTATTTTACTTTTTACCATGATACTTTCATCATCATACATATAGTATATTATGATAAATAACGAAAACATTATTTTCAAACTTGAGTTTCGCAATATATAGAGTGAGTCTATTATCAAGTGACCTGTTCAATTAAATATATTCAATTTTAATGATTTTGCGAATGTTAATTTTTGATAAGCCGATCTCACTTCATAAATAATCAAGATAGATCGCCCAAAATTTTGAAAGTTTACATTGAAATGAGCATTTACTGCAAAAATCAATGTAACTGTTCATAAATTGGATTAAGTGATTGGCATAAAACTAATTAATTTGTTTATATTCTGGACTTTTAACATCACTTCACACGATTTCACATCAAAAGCAAAATTCAATTGAGATTTGAAACTAAATTTCTTTTTTGATTCTCCAATAAAATGCCAAAAGAACTCACAATAAACTCAAGTCTTGAAAAACAGTATTCCTTTGCCTATTCGGATGCGAACAACACATACATAATGAGGACCGGCAGCTGTATGTTGAGCACAAGATAACAGTAAAAATAAAAAATGAGATGAATGGTCTGAATCCAGTTTTCATACATCAGTTAAAACAAGTTTTTGTTTGGGTCGACACGAAAGCAAAATCAAAAATAAAAGATCAAAAAACAAAATATACTTCTCTTTTGCTGACATCAAGTGCTTTGAAATCAGAAGAAATATATTTTAGTCTTTTATCCTGGAATATATTAATTTATTATCATGGTAATATAGTTTTAAACACAAAATTCAGTGAAATGTGATTTAATTAATTTTTTGTTGTGAGGGACAGAAGGGACAGACTTTTATCAGATGGAAAAGTATTGATAATAATAATAATAATACTTAATATTTTTGGTATTATGTATATAACTCATTGATATCCTGAACATTTTTTCTGTTGATATTTTGTATGAAAAATATAATAAAATTTAATATAACAAAACATTAGAGCCGACTCTTTGCAAATATGCCGTCCTATCCATACATACAATGGATGGTAATAACAGTGATAATGATTTTAGTGATCCTTTTATTCGAGTCAATCAATAGTTGCATCAGTTTTATAGGCTGTGCTCTAATCGTATCAATAATTTGGTGGAAACTCAATGAAATAGTTAATCGATATTTAGGATCAAAGCGAGTCATCAGTTCCAGCGGTAGAGCAGTTATTATCACTGGCTGTGACTCAGGTTTTGGTAATGGACTGGCATTCAAACTGAATCAAATGGGATTCCACACAATAGCCATCTGTCTGAATGCCAGTAGTGATGGCGCAAAACAATTGCTCAATAGAGTGGTGTTCCCAAACAGATTGTCTGTCATTCAAGTGGATGTAACCCAAGATTCAAAGATTGATCAGTCTTTTGAGACAATATCAGACATTCTTCGAGATAATGGCCTAAAGCTGTGGGCTCTGGTCAATAACGCTGGCGTTTTTCACATCGGTTTTGTTGAGTGGGATAACAGTATTGACGGATATTATCGAACATTTAATGTCAATACTTTGGGCGCCATTCGTATGACCAGAAAATATTTGCCACTTCTTCGAGAATCGGGCGGAAGAGTGGTAAACGTGTTGAGCGCCTTCTCTAGAATCACAATGGAAGGGACGGGTGCTTACAGTGCCTCCAAGTTTGCTGCCCTCGCCTTCACTGACTCTCTTCGCAGAGAAGTGTTTAGATTCGGTGTCAAAGTTATAAGTGTTGAGCCCTCCTGTTATCGGTATTTATCACTCGTTCTTAAGATAATAAATAAATATATAAACAAAGACTTTATTATGCGATCAAAACATTACTCGCTTTTCCTATTTTCTGTTTCTCCTCTTCATCTCGTTTGCTGTTTGCCTCCCTTTCCACTCAGCATTTAATTTGTTTGTTTAAACCTTATTCGTGTCCTTTAGAACGCCGATAGCGGACGTGCAAACAGTCCATAAACTTATTGATAAGATATGGTCAGAAACGCCGCCAAATATACGGAGAGATTATGGCAGCGAAAGACTCGAGAAATTCAAGCGATGGTATGCCTCACAAACTAAGAGAGCTCGCGATCCGGCAGAAGTAGTGATAGCTCTAACAGATGCTGTTGTCAGCGAAACACCACAAACAAGATATCGTTGCTGTGGTCTCATGGTTTCAATTGTCTGGTTTATGGGCGAACTGTTGCCGTCACAAATGTTTGACGCTTTGCTCCGTTTTATCGATCGCTTTGGACTCGCATTAGAATGAAACTTTGATAACCCGCTCCTTTGGAAACGGGAAAAATATCCTGATTTTGATATTGATATTTGTTTACACAACTTATCAAAGCAAATGAGCCGACTCTTTGATTGGATGACGAAATCAAATACTTTAAGACAAATAGATTCTTTCAAATCTATAAAACTATAATAATAATTGAATTTATTTGCCATAACTTCCAGTGAAATGATTTCACATTCTAATTGAAAATTCCAGTTTAAAACTTATCTTTCAAAGAAAATATCCATTAAAAACATATTTTTCAAAAATGACTTTATTTTCATTTATTTATTGATATTTATTCTGTTTTTCAAAGGTCTTGGGTTTTCTGAAAGCTTTTGATTTTTTGTTGTTTCACTCAATTCAAAAGGCTTTCCATTTATGAATGAATAGACAATTAGTGACAATAAAATAAGTGCCGATAAACTGACGAATATTGTGGACATTATGATTACCACTCTTTTCCTTTGACCAATAGTTAGACCAAAATAGGTTTCATTAGTGTTATTGATGTTAACAATTACCGCGATATCAGTTATTAAACCTGAATTCGTGTCAGCAGTCGATGAGTTACTAAATTGAGAATTGGATGTCAATAATGAAGGACTGGATGACACTTCTGATGAACTGTTAGTACTCTTTTCAGTGTTACACACAATCATCACATTAATGACAATCAGATAAGACTTAAACATATTTTTTATTTACTTTATTAAGAAATTCTGTTATCATTAGTAATGGACTACAGGTTAGGAATGACTTTTTCTTAACAATAAAAGTGGATACTCTTGGAAATGAAATAAAACAAATTATTTTGAAATATTTATGCAAAAGCGTAACTAACGCGCTTAACTTGGTAATCTTTCAAATATTAGAAATGATTCTTGATCCTATTTTAAGCTTTACTTCTTCTATATTTTAATTTCAATTTTGAAGTATTACTTTTAAATTTCAATTTAAAATTTAAAAACATTAAAAATCATAAAGATCAGTTTTTTATTTAGTAATCCAAATATTATTTAAGAGATAAGTTCCGCTTAAAATTGATAATTAATTCAAATGAAATTACAAATAATTAATGAACCAAAATGAACAAGAACATTTTATTTAAATTGAAAGACATTTCACTGTTTGATGCCTTTGAGTTTCATTAAAAGTATTTCGAAACTGAAATCGATTTTAATTTATAATTGAATTGAAATCTCATTAAAATATTTAATCAGATCTGAGAAAGATTTTTGTTAAATATAGTACTGAAAAGATTGAATTATTTTATAATTAGTGCTTAGCTTTCAATCTGTGTCTCAAATGTCATCCTGTTTTTAGTTACTTATAGAGTCTCATTTGCATTACTTATTGAATATATTCCAAGGATTTCAAATTTTCAAGAAATAACTTAGATGAACAAGCTGTGCATAGAGTTGAACAACTTTTATTAAAAATAAAACTTTCATTTCAACCATATTTTAAGAATAACTTGTGCTCACCTATTCTTCAAATAAATAAATAAATATGTAAAAGTTTTATTTCCAGGAAAAATTATTTTCTTCAAAATGGATAAATAAATAAATAAATAAATAATCCTGCAAGCATTGAATCTGCTTTTTAAATTGAACGCCTATCAATTGTGAAGATCTTGCTCATAACTTCCATCCAATCCAATCACTGTCTATTTTATTCAGTAAATGAACGAAATTCTATCCAAAAAAAGAGTTTTCTTAATATAATCCGTCATTTTATCAAATAATAAGTTATCTAAACTCAAGGGAATGTCTTTAATTTGAAATCTTGATATATTTTCATTAAAATTGACATTCAATAAGAGATTCTGGGAATTTCACTCAAATAACAAGAAAAATCCAATAAAAGTATTAAAGAAGAAAACAATTAAATAACAAACTTTTTTCAAGTAAAAGATTTAAGTAAAAAAGTTTTCAGAAAATTGTGAATCAAATCGAAGTTAAGATAATAATCAAAACTGGAATTAAGTGAAGAAAATCCCAAATCATTAAAGTATTTGCTTTACTAAAGAAATAATGAAAGAAATGAATTTTATCAAATATAATAACTGAAATGTTCAAGATCAACTATTCAGAATGATAGAAATGTACTTAAATTTAGACTTAAGCTAACAAATTGAGTTTTATTACTTAATTTATCAAGATAACTTAAGTTGAATTTAGTTATATAAGACTAATTTAAGATTTTTTGTTGAACTAGGTCTTATTTTGGGTAAAATCCCTCTGAACATCAATGTTTAAAAATAAAATAATTAGGTCTGGAAAATATTTGTCGTCTGAGGAGACAATTCCGTGACTAATATCTTAAGAAAGATTTTCTTCAAAACAAAATGGAATTATTTGATTGTCTCTACCGCTGCCTCTCCTTCTTGTGCTGACCGGTAGTACTGATGACTCAATAACCCAATCAGTAATTTCGTGTCAAACGATAGTAAAAATTGTTTTACTTTCATATCTTTTGTAATGATTTTGAAACAAAAGCCAATTAAAAGAAAAGTTGAGTTCAGTTTTGGGATCAGTTTATAGCAAACCCTCAGAGAGTAATGATTAACAAAATGTTCGCTCAATTATTGCTTTCGGTTACCGTTTTTTCGGTCGGTTTACTTCTTAATGAAACCCGATTTTCGGTCAAATCACAAGAACTAACGAATACCACAGTATATCCGCCACTAAGACAGACAACCGATCTGATTGTCTCTGAATTGAATGATGTATACCTCGTCCTATTGATGACACAGCAGTCAGAACTCCCCGTCTTCTTCGAAGTGGTCAAACCTGCCCTCGAGTTGGCTGTTGAAAGAGTGAGCAAAATGTATCCCCATTTACGCTTTCATTTGGTGGCCCGAAAAGACGACAGACCCTGCACTTCGAATGTTGCCGGTGCTATTGCTGCCGAAGAGTATTACTTGAGAAAAGTCAATGTTTTTATCGGCCCATCCTGTAGTCTTGCATTGGATCCTGTGGCCAGAATGGCTTCTTATTGGAATATTCCAGTTTTTACTGCCGGTGGAGTTGGAGCGGAGTTCTCCAGAAAGAATACCTACACTTCTTTGACAAGAATGGCCTTTTCATTAGGTATAGGATCTTACAAATCATAATCAGAGTATTGTCGCCTCATTTTTATTTATATTTTTACAGTTCTATACAATTATGTTATGATTTATTATCTATACTTAAAATATCTAATTTACTATAGAATCAAATGAAAAGTGATATCATTATCAATCAAATGACCCGACTCTATGTTTTTTTTATTAAATAATTAATTGAAGTCTTAAATCATTTTTATTGTCAATACTTTCAGACCGAGTCTCACATTTCTTGGTCAAAATTATCAGGGAATATGATTGGCATCACATTTCACTGATTGTGGACGAAACAGATCTGTCCAACACTTTGATTAAAAATAGTCTTCAGTCTGTCTTCAAAGAAGTAGAGTTTGGACACGAAATTACTTTAGACATACAGTCGTTCAGCCGAAGAGATAACGCGACATTAAATTTTCAAAAACTACTGAAACAGTCGAGTCGGGCGGCCAGAGGTCAGACCATTTCATGTGTAAAAATGGAATATTATTATTTTAAAAATATATTTTCCCAATAATTTAGTGATCATTTTATTGACAACCGGGGAATTGGTCCGAGACTTTCTTTTAGAGGCATATGATCTCGGAATGAATAATGGAGAATACACTTTCTTCAGTGTTGAATTGATCAAGAGCACTTCATCTAATGGGGACTTTTCGTGGTACCGACCCGGGGATAAGCGCAACAAACAAGCCCGAGAAATGTATGAGGCATTTATGATGGTTGCCGTACGAGTGCCCACATCTCCAGAGTACACCACTTTTACCCATAAAGTACTTCAGAAATCAATAGCAGAATATTCTGGAAAGACTGTTCTGGAACAGGTATTTAAAACAATTCAATTTAAGCCTTAAATCTTTATTTGTTCGCAAAATCAGTTATTTCAGAGAAAGGTAACTCTATTTTGATATTAATTAATATTTGGGGCTTTTATTTGATAAAAGGTCAATTTAATTAAATGTTAACATGCTAGAATTTTCCAAAATGTTATTCAGAACTCATCTCAAAAAACCGCTAATCACCTTCAGGTCAATCCAATTGTAGCCGCATTTTATGACTGTGTATTGATGTACGCATGGGCATATAATAAGACACTCGCTCTTGGAGGAGACCCAAGGGATGGCCGGACTCTCGTCAGAAGGGTTTGGGATAATTTATTCAGAGATGGTTTGTATTCCTCTGATCAATCAAAACAAGAACCAAGTGTAGAGTGGAAAGGTAGACAATTGAGAGACAGAGAGAGCAACTGAATGAATGAATGAGAGAATGAGAGAGGCAGGCCTTTCAAGAAACAGAACTAATTCCGGATAAACCTATTTTGTTTACCCGATCGCTCAGCAGGTCTTACGGGTGATATTTCTATTAATGAAAATGGCGATCGAGAGGCTGACTTCACACTCAATGATTTGGATCCGGAGACAGGAATCATGCGTCCGGTGGCCTCATATTTTGGAGCCCGAAGAGTGTTCGAGAAATTAGCCGGAGTTGAAGTACACTGGCCAGGTGCACGCAAAGACCAGCCACCGGATATCCCTTATTGTGGATTCTCTGGCGAAGCAGAGCACTGCATAATAAGAGGCAATTCATTCATTTTCTAATAACTTTCCCATAAATATAAGTTTAAAACAATCGATAATTCGTTAGATTTTACACATTTTAATCACATTTCTATCCATATAATTAAGAAATGACCAAATGATTCAGTTGTTGATACTGTTGTACTCATGTACTTAACAAAAATAGATCGTAAGTAATAACTGTGTGATCAAAGAATTGTGAATATTGTGCTGTAATTACTCACTATATGTCTAAAAATGTCTGAGAAATCAACTTTTACTGAAAATTATCTCTCATTCAAAAGTATTCATTGAAGTAATGCATAGCTTCACAGCGATTTAAACCCAAACCAAACCTGAATTAAGAATGTGGGCAATACCTGATTTAACAATCCTTATTTTAGAACCCTTTCCTATTTGGGCGACACTTATGATTGTCTTCTTCACTATTATGGTGGTCGGACTCGTGGCCGTGTTTTTCGTCTCCAAGAAGTTAAAGTATGAGTCAGACCTTAACGACAATTGGTGGAGAGTGAATTACGAAGGTCAGATATTATCCATCAAAATAGATACTATTTAGTCAAAAGGAGATTAGAAGTAGTCTTCTTCCCAATAGATATAAATTATAACATTAATCCATTAGATATTAAATTTCCGGAAACGGTCTCAAAAAGTGGACAGAAGTCAGTTCTGTCGCTCAACATATCAGAAACGGAAGGGTTTGTATCGGGAAAGACGTCGACAAATAAGTGTCCGTCTGTTGTCAACTCACTGGTCAGCGCCGCCGGTGTTATCGATTCCGTTCTCATTGGTTATTACAAAGGCATCAAAGTTGCGGTTAAACCATTGAATATGAAGAAATTGAATGTCAACCGAGAATTGCTTCAGGAGTTGAAATCTGTGAGACATTAAGTGTTGTTTTTACACAAAACTGAACTAATTCTCAATATATAAGCAGATGAGAGATATAACGCATGAAAATCTGGTCCGATTTGTCGGCATTTGTCCCGAAGAGAACAACATTTCATTACTGACTGAACTCTGCATTAGAGGCAGTCTTAGAGATCTTCTGGAAAACGAGAAGATTAACATCGATTGGAACTTCAGGTACTCAATGATGACTGATATCGTTGAGGGAATGTATTTCCTCCACAACACTGCCTTCGACTATCACGGAAGGCTTAAATCGACTAATTGTGTGGTCGATGGAAGGTTTATGGTAAAGATCACCGACTATGGGCTCAGATCTATTCACCAACAGGTCCATAGAGAGCATGACATTAACCCAAGAGGACTATTTTGGACGGCACCAGGTTTTGATCATTTTATAAATTGGTGACTCATTTATGTTAAATGTATTATAATTGCAGAACATTTGCGCGCAAGAGATCCGCTAAACACTGGTTCAAAGAAAGGCGATGTCTATTCTTTTGCGATAATACTTCAGGAGATAATCACCAGATGTGGACCTTTTGAGTCATTGGAACGTTTGGGTCGAAAGCGGATAATTTATGAGCCAAACGAGATCCTGGACCGGATCAGAATGGGAACAGTACCGCCTTTTCGTCCAGAAGTAGCACCCGATGAGTGTTCGAAAGCACTGTTGAATCTAATGCACGAGTGTTGGCAGGAATTGCCTCTGACTCGTCCCGATTTTTCTCAAATCCGTCCCAAACTAAAGAAGATCACTCAGGGTATATCGAGTCGTAATTTCCTCGATAATCTTCTTCAGCGTATGGAACAGTATTCAGAAAATCTGGAGCGCATTGTCGCTGAAAAGACAGAATCTGTAGTCGAGGAGAAGCGAAAAACCGAAGAACTTTTGTATCAATTGTTGCCTCGATTTATAGCCGAAGAACTGAAGAGAGGGGTTCACATTCAACCCGAGTTCTTTGAATCGGTGACAGTTTTCTTCTCAGATATCGTTGGTTTCACTAAACTATCGGCAGAATCGTCTCCACTCCAAGTCGTGGATCTACTCAATGATCTTTACTCCTGTTTTGACGCAATTATCGAAATATACGACTGTTATAAAGTGGAGACAATCGGTGACGCATATATGGTTGCCTCAGGACTGCCCATCAGGAATGGTACCGAACACGTCAAAGAAATTGCAAGAATGGCTCTCGACCTCAGAAAAGCGGTTAATGTCTTCAAAATAAGACATTTGCCTAAAAGAAGGCTTCAATTGAGAATTGGCTTTCATTCTGGTCCGTGCGTTGCGGGAGTGGTCGGCCTAAAAATGCCGAAATACTGTCTTTTTGGTCAGTCATAACTCAATTTAATTATTAGAAGATTTTATTAATCAATAGTTGATTCAACAGGAGATACAGTTAACACCGCCTCACGAATGGAAAGCAATGGTATGTCCTCTAAAGTAAATATTTATAATTACAGTCTTATAATCAATGAATGTTTGGTATGACAGGCGAACCGCTCAAGATTCATATATCTGAACACACAAAAAAGCTCCTGGATGTATTTGGATCATTTGTTACTGTTCCCCGCGGAGAGATGGAAATAAAGGTAAATATAGTATATCTTCTATTAATAGATACAAAAGTAATTAAATCGATAATCAAATTACCTGAAGGGCAAGGGATTGATGACAACCTTTTGGTTGGAATCAGAGAATCAGACCCTTATGTACTCAAATGGTTTGAGTCAACAGATCGATAACATAACTGGTGGTAATAGCATTGAAGGCATCCCTACGATTCAGACCTGAATTAAGTTTAATTATAAATAAAGCATTCATTCAATCAGTGATTCATTGAATGGCAGGTTTGAGACAATTAATTCTGAGCTTCAATTCAAGGATTCGCTACTTATTAATGGAAACGCTTTGAAAGTCTTATCAAATGATTGAATAGATTTAGAAATCAATTGAATATTAATTTCAAAAACAAAATCAATTAACTTATGATTTGATTCACATTTAGTTTAATTAAAATGACTTCAGAACTCAATTCAATGTTTTGTAAGAAAATTAGACAATAATTTGTGTAATTAATGCAATAAATGTTATATAATTAGTGATTAATAAGTGATTGTTAGAACTTGTGATTATATTGTAATTTATAAGTTGTATATTAATTAAATGAGAAAATGTAGATTTATAACTTGTTCATCATAATAAATTAAGTTTAGTTTAACTACTTCAGTTGGTACTTTACTCATGTGGGAACACCAGGCTTACAGTCAGGCATTTGAATAATAAATACATTTTGATATTATCATGTTCAATTCAATTTTATTTTATTAATTTTAAATTAATATAAAAATAATTTTAAATCAAATCATTCATCAATTAATTGAAATGTTATAAAAATTAGTTAAAATTCCTATATATTTGTGTAAAATAATTATTCCTATAATTGAAAAATCCTAATAAAATTAGTTATCTATTAAAGTTTATAAAGTTTAAAATTTGAATATTTTAACGCATGTGAATGTTTTAGGATCACATCGAAGATCAGGAGCACAGGCTCCAACCGGCGCGACACCCATCATAAGTTGAGCCCCCAAACAGCTATCATTTTCACCTATGATTAAAAAATTTATGAATAATTAACAAACTGTTCAATTTTGAAAATATGAAAGACTTACCCAATTTTGTGAGACAAGCGGCACAACATCCACATTCGGTAGCGCTCGGCATAAACACACCAT
>JAQIXD010001989.1:0-12104 GCA_034699985.1 Minunthozetes semirufus | reverse complement strand
CGATCTTCTCTCTCTCTCTCTCTCTCTCTCTCTCTCTCCCCGCATTGTATTTGTGTGTGTTGTCCACATTTTGAGCCCTTCCTGCTGCTCCTATCTTTGTGTATTTGAGTCTAATTCGATCTCGTTTGCTGTGAGGACCCAAATAATAATTCGTGCTTTTGTTTGATGTCACCCAAAGCCAAAAACTCATATATATTGTGCAGACATCGAGACATCCATTTTCTACATATACTATACATTTATATATTGAAAGTCTATTCAATACAAGACTTAAATTAAAGTGAATATCGTATATATTGTGCATTGAATTGAGTGACAGACAAATTCATATAAAAGATGGCCTAAAACTCTGTAGAAATATTCATAGGAACCTGAATCAATTGATCAGAGCAAGGTTAGAACACGTTTAGCTAATACTCTACAAAATTGAAGTGCAGAATATCCTTAGAAGTATTGCACATAAGTTTCACAATAAGAAAATCTCATATAATGTCAAATATAGGAACAAATCAATTGGTTTACTAAACAAAAAACATTTTTCGGAAATAAAATTGAAAATAAAACTAAAAATGTGTAATACTTTTCTTCATGTTATGAATTTCAAACAGTTTTGTTAAATATTTCAAAGTCTTGTGATATAAACAAACCTTTTCGGGAAAGTTTTGATAAAATTGTTTTGGTGTAGAGCTTTGCCAATAAGTTATTTATTATTTTGAGGCCATCCAGAGCTCAGCGCCAAAAGTGAAGGGTGTGCTCATCACCAGAGAAGAGAAATCTAAAATATAAAATAAATTATGGTTCAACACATTGATTAGTCGAGTGAACGGAACGGGCGATAAAGCATTCAAATTGACAAAACACTGGCAAACACTCTGAATGTTACCGCAGGGGAACGAACTCACGATTAATGCAGACATTCTGTGCAAAAGTTAACATAACATAAACTATAAATAGTTTTGCATCTCTTCTTTGGCTTCAAATCAATGGTTTTTATGTAGAAATTCATTTTTGAGAACAACTTTTCCCAAAACATTACAAATAACGGATCTCTTGGGCTAAGACTTGTTCTTCACTCAAACTATTGACAACTTATAAAATCTGATCACATTATAGCCAATGAATAACAGAGACTAAAGTATAATACAATTTCAAACAGAATAAATAAATTCAGACCTAAACGGTCGACAGTCTTTCCAATGGCTTGAAGTCACATATTTTCAAGTGTTTAAATAGTGAAAAATGTAGAGAAAGAGCCATAGATTTGAATTGGGTTTAAGAAAACACATCTAAAAGACTACACATTAGACGGTTTGCACTTATGAGTGCTGTTGAGAGTCATTTCCTTAAAATACATGTTCGCAAATATGTGCCAAAATAAATGAAATCCAGTTTTATCCTCTTAACAGCAGAGAGGCTGCCAAAAATGTTAATGATGGGGCTCTCACTGGGCTCAGGTATGCTCAACACATGTCTCATTAGTTATTTCCACACAATTTTTTGCACATCACGTCTGTATCGCTAAATAAACTACAATTCTATCCGTAAAACAATTCAAATGTTTTTACATTTCTTTGGGTTTTATTTTTCTTGACTTAAATTCTTAATTATTTTGAGTGAAATGAGTGTCAAATAAAATACATTTGATATGAGATTTTCGCACATTTCACTCATTTCACTCAAAAGTCATTTATCTAACTCTTATTTTGACAATTCTTCATCTTTTTCTAAATTTTCTAAAATAAACCAAAAATAAGGAAAAAAGAGAAAAATTATGGGAAAAACTGTTTAAAACTAATGACTTCTTATTCGCCAAAAAATTAATTGACTAAAAGCTTGGGAATCAAACAAAACTAGAAAATTCTCTTTGATTAACCCGTCTTCTCATCTCGTTATTAGTTCGAACATTGATTTTGTATGCATTAAATGTAAGAATTTAATTAAGACTTTATTCCATCATATTTACAATCCAGAATCGAAATGAAAAATGAGCACATCCTAATTATTTGCCTTTACTTTTTCAAGCGTAATAAAGACAGAAAAAACAGAACATTTTCAGAAGATATGCCAAGCTAATTATTCTCAATTTAAGTCAGAACATTCTGAATGATTTATTTCCATCCCTTGTTTTTTCTTTTGCAAATTTAAAAAATCCAGTATTCTTAAAAGATCAAATTTAACAAGACTAATTTTTTCTAGAATTCAGAAGAATATTACAAAATGTCAGTGAAATGATTCCCAGAATTTCTGGATTCTGTGCCGTATAGAGAGGGCGCTGGCATTGAAATGACTGCAATATTGATTTGAGCGGATCTGAGCATTAGAAGAGTCGGCAGAATCGGAACCAACAAATATTTATTACGAGAACACAAAAAACAACTCTTATATGAATTGGAGCCAAAAGTTTGGGAAAGAGAGAGAAATCCAAATAAATTATAAAATATAAAAAAAATGAAATGCGATATAATGTTGAATAGAAATCCATTTCCTCATCAGTTAACAACTCAAGTGATGTCAACATGTTTTCAACTGTAAGTTTAATTGAAAGAGAAATTCGTCTTTAAGTTTGAATTTTGAGGCAAACGTTGATATGAAATAAATATTAATATCATAAGTGAAAAACGAAAAAATAAAAAATGAATTTACATTAAGAAGTGATGTGAATGAGAATCGAGGCATTGAGTCCTCAATTATTTTCTATTACACAGAGAAAACTCAGCACAAACTTCTCGCGTCTATTATTAGGTATTATTAGACATTTCACTATTCTGTGCATTAAATTTTCAAATTACTTATGAGAATATGTTCGGCACTCAAACTACTGGAGTGTAGACATACTTTTTTCTCCGTCGACCAGAAAAATGTTTTGACTCTCATATGGAGAGAAAATATCGCATTAGAGGCTAATGT
The DNA here is from genome assembly GCA_034699985.1 of Minunthozetes semirufus. NCBI lineage: Eukaryota > Metazoa > Arthropoda > Arachnida > Sarcoptiformes > Punctoribatidae > Minunthozetes > Minunthozetes semirufus. The sequence goes on along the minus strand of JAQIXD010001989.1, from coordinate 9,197 downwards.
AATTGCATTACATTAGAGCCATATTTATTGTATCATATAATGACAGTCGCACTGCAATCAATGATTATGGCATTTAATATTAATATTTATATATTATGTCATTTAGTTTACTTCTATCAACATATTCTCTATGCATCAACTCTTGTAAAAAAATTATCAAATTGTGAATCGCATTCTCTCAAAGTGTAATAAAGAAAAGGCTTGGGTTAGGCGTCGATGCCTTTACTTCGATAGAGTCAACACATAATAAGACGGAGAGGCAGAGGCATTGATTTTCTTGAGAGGAATTTATTCTGATTATTTTCGACGTGAATAACCAACACTGATATTCAAGCGTTGAATTTTTGAGTTAAAGATTTAAATACTCTTATAATGTCTAATTGGATAATGTGTTTGTGCCAATTGATGGACTGGAATGGCATTAATAGTCAAACATTTAGTCAAAGGCATACCGAACACGAAAAAAGGAATTTGTTTGACTAATAAATTAAATAAATATAAACAATGAATGCCTTAAATGAAGTCTTCCTTAAGGTTTGACTTTAAGACATAAAAGAGTAAAAAATAATAACAAAAGAAATTAAAGATCAGAAACTAACGGAAGAAATTGTTAAATGTGAAGTGTGAAGGACCAATTTTAAAGGGAAAGAGTATTTTTAATGAAAATATTATTTATATTATGGGCTCAAAGCGTATCCCAAATTGATTTTATTCGTCACAACGAGTAAATGTATACTATATTCTGCATTCTTTACACTGAGTTCTACACACAGAATGTTTTTATTGATTTTTATGTTTTAAAAAAATCCATTTTTTATTTATTGAATGGTTTGTTAATACCATTGAAAACGAGTGTAAAGAACATTATTAACCAAATTCATCAAAAACTGCACTTTAAAAGAAAAATTTCTTTGAGTGAAGTGTGAAAAATCGGTTTTAATAGCAATCAATTGTAAATGTGAGGCATTGTGTTCAGAGTCGTGCCTCAGATTAAAACCATGAATGCGAAGGGGAGGGTTGAATGCAGAGAGTCGTTCCGATAATTAGCGATTTTTTTTCGGGGGAAATGGAAGAAAAATCCGGTGTAAGTTAGGGTCTGTGCTGTTTATGACCACACACTAAGCATATTAAAGGTTTGCAATTATATTACATTTTGGCTGCATTTGGGAATTGGGAAAAGAGAACAACTAATAAGTGAATTATTTACATCAACACTCAGCCCAATATACTAGTGGTGGCACTGAACTCATGTACAGTTGAGCTCAGAATTTACATCATATCTATGACTTTATTCGATAACCGAATAATCTATTATTTTGTAATTTTATATATCAGTCATATGTATGGGAACTACCTTTGGGTCGTATAAATACAGCGTTAAAAACAATTTTGATGCCATTAGGTTATGGATGGACGCCATTCAATAGCTGTAAGCCATAAAAGTACTCGATTTTCAGTTATCATTTGATAGCGGAATATATTTTCTAATAATAATCAAAAATATATAGAAATTCAATTGAAATGAATTGAAAAGAGTTTTTTCGATTGAAGTTTATTCTTTTGAATGAAATGAATGCAATGACTGTTCCAATGATTACAAGCTTTGAAGTCACGATTAAGTTGTCTCTCAGTGTCTGTTCATTGATCGACACAACAGTAGTGACTCTCAAAGACATCTCATTTTTCATTGTTAAGAAGTAATGCTCCGAAAATATCGCCATTACTTTTGCAACTATTTTCTTATAGTTATGGAAAGACAGACACAGTGTGTGTACAGACATTCACACCACTGGAGCAGAGAGTGAGCCCGAGTCAGGCCAAAGTGTGTGCTACACGAGTACTACTAATAAAAACTTAGAGCTTTAGTCTTAAAACTCATACAACATATTTGAGAGCTTTTTATTAGAGATGCAGATGTTGTCACACGTCTCGCAAAACCTCTCGCACAGCATAACACCACAGCCTTCTAAATATTGAAGCGCTCCTAAAAAAATACTGCCTTTTATTATTGAATGTCAACTATTTTTTGGATTTTATTTCACTTTTTGCACACAATTTCTTTGAGTTAAGTAAAAGCAATACTTTTTTCCTCCTGATATCAATCGGAGACATTTTATTACATAAATTAAGCACACAATTGATTTAATAGTCGAATACTAAGTCATAAATAATATTTATCAGAAAAGGTATAAAAGTTAATCTCCTTATTTCACAGCCTTTCCTATCAGATAAATATCAGAATCGATTTCTACAAAATTCTGTCCTTTATTTACAAAAAACGTCAAAATAATAATTAATGAAAAATAAAAATGAATTTCAAACCAAAAGATTCATTAAATAAATAAACAAATTCTAATTTTAAATTTTTATCTAAGCTCTCCCTCTCTCCCTTGCAATGCTCCCTAGTGTAGCACATCCTTAACTTTTCTGACTTTTAAAATTAGTTTTTATTGTAAATTCAATAGAGATTTTAGGTTTAAAAATTAAACAAGTTTAAAAATGCCTTAATCAAAACACTGAATTAATTTGCTTTGATAGCGATTGGGGAAAGTGTAAAATTAGTACTAATTGCGTTGCATGCCCTACCCTGGATACTTTTTTTCGGAGCCGACAAGTCTGCACATCACTACAACAAAAAAAGGGAATGAAAGAGAAATGTTTTCTATTCATTACTTTTGAATTTTGGTTTTATGTTTGAATAATTCATTTTAAATGAAACTAAAAACTGTTTTTGAGCCCTTCGTCTGACAACTATGAAAATTTGGATTTCATACCAGCATTTGTTCAGACAATCAAACGGTCAGACTATAGATAACATAAAAGACACGATATATTGGAAAGAATTCGAGGATTTCCTAAAAAAATCAAACAATACTAATAAAAAGTGAGTGTAGTTCTGATAAATTGTTTGCTTCAATAAAATGAAATTCTGTATTATATTTGAGTTCTCTCTTCTATTTTGGTTAGAATTCAAAAATATTCTTCAAATTCAGCAATTTTTATGACTTTAACATTCTATATATCTGTTGGCATAAGAATAGGGGAAGGGGTCGTCCATCAGATAACACAAATGCTTAAAAACAATCATATACTAAAATAAACAGAGAACAGACACAAACATATTCTTTGTCAAAATATTCTCTTATGGTTTAACCGACAATTATATATAAAATGACCATATACAAAATCGATTTTAATAGAGAATAGAATATTAAGAAGGGTTTGGTTATTACTCTCCACTTTTCAATGAAATTCTGAATAAGAAATTCAAAATACAAAAGAGATTTCACTGGAAATCGATGTTTGAATTGATGTTTGACGTATGAAAAGAGCGTTTTTAATAAGAATTAATTGGTTTTTATTTTGTCTAAAAGACTGATATCTTAAGCCAAATGACTTAAACGAAGGAAATTACAAATAAGAAAAGACTCAAAGAATTAGAAGACTTTGAAGAAAAACTTGTGAAAGAATAACACTATAAACACAAATACAATAGTATTGAGTATATGGTCTCCCGATTTATTTCAGGAGAAACTTAGGAACAAAAGGATGAAAATATCTAAGGATTCTAGTGGTGTGTCGGTTGTGACACAAGAAAAGAGTCAGTTTTATGTGAATTATTGGAGATCACGAGCAAACACGCACTGCCTCTATGTCTGAAGTGAATCGATAGGATTGCGATATCAGAGTTATATCAGTGTTAATATCAAATAGACTGAGCTATGAGTCGATTATTTTAACCCAAAAGAGAAATCAGTTTACTTTACCTCCAGAACTAATGTATTGTGTTTTCCATGCGATCGAAATAATTGTTTCTCTCTATTAGATTCATATAAGCGCTCATACGGTCATTGTTTGTCTTTCCTGTCGATCCCTATCGAAAACATCATTTATTCTGAGGATATTTGTCGTCGTTGTCATGGACTGGAGGCTGACATTTAACCAAAAAACGGGTTAAGCCATGGCTTCCTATAATTTGTAAATAATAAAAATAGATTAGGCATAAAATTGGATTTGCTCTATGTTGAATGCTCTGGTGAAGTCTCGCCTTTTAATTACTCAATCAAAAATGAAAACGTCTTATCGCCCGAAATAAAGCAATTCATGAATTGAGAGAATTGTTGAGACATTTTTTGAGTTATTCGCAAATATAAATGAAAAATAGCTTTGTTTGCATATTTTTGTGTCAACATTTGGTAGGACTGCCAGTACTGGCACGACTGGTAAGAGAAGAGCACTTTTCTTAGTTTATAAACATTAGTCGCGAGCATAATATGTCTCTTTTATAGGCAAATGCAGTATAAGTCATAGCCCTGTGATGTATGAGAAGATGACACGAATACCCATTACATACACACTTTGCAAATGCTCTCAAAGAGTAAATACAAGCGAAACGTAAACGAAGACAGAGATAGAGAACGAAATGTAAAGATAGACTCAAAGACACAGAACAAGAAGAGAAAGAGTGGAAAATAGTGGAATGAGTCCGGAATAAAAAAGAAGATAACAAAAAGTTTGTAAGAAATTCAAAGACAAACTTAACTTTTAACGTCTTCATCGGTTGGCATTTGTTGGCTATAATAACAAGTTTTTGCTCCGTTTTCCTCCAAAATAAAGTGAAAGTTAAGGAAAGGGAATGAAAGGCCAGAGAATGATGTGATCGAAGAGTCATCGCTTAAGGAAAGGCGAAGTCCACAGAGAATGCGATGGATTTGTTTTACTTTCTAAGAGCCCCAAAGAATATAAGCACTTTTGAAACAATATAATGACCATTTCATTCACCAGTCCCTCTACCAGTTCTCTCTCTACCAAACTCTTTGCTATTTGTTCTTCAGATCTTCAGATGTTGTGTTGGTTTCGATTCTTTAAAGCCATTCCAAGACATTATTAAAGCGCTGTTTGAAAGAAGAGAAAAATTGAGGCAAAAATTGAGGCAAAATTGACGCCTAAAATAACTTATTTTATATTTGTCTAAAAGAACTGGTATTTCACTTATAAAAATGTCATTGTTAATTTATGTTTTGATATCTTCAAAACAAATATAATATATAGAGATATAAAACTAGTCATAGACTGACTCTAACGACATATGAAAACAATTCGTTTCTCTCTTTAAAGAAAGAGAAGAGACTTAAAATCAGAGACTCTTTCAGACTTTGCGATCAATCTGTAAGAGCGCTCATTCAGTGAATGAAAGCAAGAGCAGAGTCACCTCTGGTATAAATTGTGATCTGCATCGAGCTTTGGAAGATTCCATGTTTGACCAGTGAAGGTACACCATCTGTGACATCATCGCCGCACAACTCTGCGGATGCTCTCACTTCTGAATATGTGCTAACATTGCTATGGCTTATAACAGGGCTAACAGTGGTGTATATGTGATACCAGCGCACAACTGGAAGAGTGAGTTACAGAGATGCGGCTCAACATTGGGAGATATCTATGAGGAAGAGGAGAGCTCTGCATAACTATTATACAATACTTTAATTTTTTTCCCTATTATTTAAGTCAGAGAGAGTTGGATAGGGATGCCCTTCAATTGGGACAAAATAAAGACACGAACAGTATTGCACTCCGAATAAGATATATCGAAAACTGGTTCTCAATTTATTAAATGCATGACCAGACATTATGCCGGTGCTCACGCACAGCACATATGATGCGCTCCAGAGCTGGTCATATATCGAGTGCAATATCAGTAATATTTGGAAGCATTATATTTGTCGACTAATAATCTAACAAAACCTGAAGAGATAGTCAAATAAGTGGAAGCATATAAGCGAATAATAATGATAACAATATTAACAATATGAACAGAATGAACAGAGTGAACAAGGGGGCAAACTATTGTATGCTCTGACACAAAGCAGTTGCAAAGCAAGACTTGTTGGCACAATATGGCATCGGATTGTTTAGGCCTCATATGATGTATGCGTTGCTTATCAAACAGATCTGCTATTGTTTCTCAAACTTATGTCTAATATTGTATTAAAAGGATCTGCTGTTTAGGGGCTGTTAGGGACTGTTAGGGACAGGAATCAAACCATTGATATAATTCTTGAGATATTATGCATTGACTGTACGTTAATTTGAATGCATTGAGTTTATTGCTGTTTAATACAGTCTGTAGAGAATCACTATTTATAACATGCATTCCGTCCGCAATTGATTACTTTAGTTATAGAGCTCAGGATTATGCGCTCACCACCACTGCAGTCAATCGATTCGGGATAATTAGACAAATAAAATCGTCACTACTATCACATTAAGAAATAAAACACTCGTTTATATGAACCCCTTTCTCCTCATTTACACAAAACTTGTATTTATTCCAGACTTTTGTTCAAAAATTTATTTCTCAGAATATCTTCTCCGACAGAATCTCTTTTATGAGTCACAAAACTGATCACTCGATTCCCTTTATTTCTCTCCTAATGTCTCATTTCGTCAAAAATAAGTTGTGAACCAAAATGGAGTTAAACACAGAATTAAATATTTCTCAACAAACAGATAGATATGAACCCCAAAGACTCTCTCTCTCTCTCTCTCTCTCTCTCTCTCTCTCTCTCTCTCTCTCTCTCTTCCCTTCTGGTTTAGGTTATATAACATTTAGGATCACCATAGCAACTGATATGACGCCAAATTGATGTTAAAAGTGGAATAAGCGGATGGATAGACACAAATAGTAATTTAAATGCAAAGAAAAGTAGTTTAATAAGAAAATATTGAACGACTTATCAAAAGATTCACATTTTCTTGTGATAAGTCATTAAAAATTGTGTTATGAGTTAATACACAAAATATATTCAAAATAATAAATAGAATAGAATTGCATTTAATATACAAAATGAAAATCAGAACGAAAAGGACAGGGAAAGTAATGAACTTCATGGATTGCATCATGTTCAATTGACTTTCATGATGAAACTTATAGACAGGGTCTGGTTGGGAATAAATCATCTTGTATTTTGTACTTCATATGTATTTTTCAATGTCCTAGTTTTACAGCAAATTCATTATCAACGAAACCATAAATAAAGGATTACATTAAATTGTTAAAATTCACTGATTATAACATGATCAAACATCCTTTAAAAGTAATCTTAAATTTCAAAAGTGAACACAAAGTGAGTGATTATTTTTTTTGTTGTTTAGGAATAGGAATATTTAACGTTTTGGTGTTTCACCCCATTCCAGAACTCCCTTTTGGAGGAGAGGAATGTTAGTACCACTGAAAATATAGTGATATATAAAGTGAACATTAGATTAGAGCCTCATATCTGTGGAGAGGAATCTATGAAACAATCGATTTCTTGTAATACTTGTGCTTTAAATCCATTTCTCATTTGTTATTTCGAAATACGTTTCCTTCGCTTAAGTAATGTTTCTTTTAATTGAAAGTTAAGTACTTTTTTGTCCGGAAAACAGAGGAAATGCAAAAATTATTAATTTTTCAAATAAATAAAATGTGATTTTCTTTTCAACTGAATATTCATTATATTCAGATATAAATAGCTCTTCATCTGATGCGAGGAAACACAGAGACTGTAAAATAAATTTCTTTCGTTTGACTACCAATTTGTTGAAAATTTCCTCTCTTATTACGAAATGCAAACTCAATTTTAATCAGTGATGAGCAGCTCATATGATCGGGTGGATTATAAATAATGTAAAGTTCATTAATGTTTTTAATAAGATTAACGAAATTTTTAAAATTCGTTTTAATTGAATCGACTAAAAGATTATTATGAATCGACTAATAGTGAAAATAGTTTTGATTAATTCAATAAAAAGACAACAAAATAGAGATATTTTTTATTTTTGAGTCCAATATTTCAGAAATGATTTAATGAGTTTCAAAGAAATATATATTTATTTTTATTTATTGTAATTACGGATAAAATATATGAATGTCAGTCGAAATTCAATGTCAATTTATTTTTCAATCTTTTATTGATTTAGTTAATTGGCTGAATATATAAGCCAAGGACTAACTCAAAAAGAGGCGAAAAAATCGATTTTCCGGAAAATAAAATATCCAAACAAATAAAAAAATCGATAGAAAGTAAGCCAACATATTATTCAATGAATCCATCAAATAATTGAATACTATTTGAATGTTAATTAAAACTTAAGAATAAAAACAAAGAATATTTATATAATTGGAGTGTAGTTTAAATTCAATATTGATTTAGATGTTTAGGAGGAAATTATTTTTAAAATATCCTTATTTGAAATACTCAGCAAATTTATTCAAAACAATTTTAATTTGAATTTTAATCTAGCAAAATTACCAAATTGAGATAAAACAAATCTATTAATCAAATCTAATGAAGAAAATTTTGGGCTTTTTTGAGATTTTATTTGATTTAAATCTTTATAAATTTGAAATAAAAGTCACCAAAACTTTAATGAAAAATGAGTTTTCGAAATATAAATGAAAAATATATTATTTTCACTGTCGAGTAGTGCCCGGAATACTAATGAACACTAATATTATTTTCCGTAATTAATATTTTAAAGAATTAATCAAAACTTTAAAATATTTATAACTTTCGAATCAATTGAGCAAAATATTTTGAAAATTATGAAAATGGCAAATCTAACTCTAACTAACACATCTTGGCTATTCCTATAATAGACTGACAAATTACAAGTTGAATTCAATTCGAGTTAACGAAATAACCAACAATTAGCGGACAATCATTGATAAAAATTAGAGGCAATCAGTCATCGAATGAAGAATTTTATTAGAGATGATTGCAAAGGAAAAGAACTAAAGAAGAGCTGAAAAGATGTAAAAAATAAAATTTATTTGAACTCATTTTGGAGTCTAATTCATAGAATTATTCGAAAGTTGTATCCCTTTTATGTAAATTAATTCTAGTGTTGAGTAAAAGAGAGGAATAGAGAGATATTTGAGCAAAAGGTTTGCCAAAATAAAATTCATTGAATAAAAGAGAGGAAAACTGAAACTTTGAATACAAAGACCAGATAATGAGAAACGCATGAAGTGCTCCCATTCCAAGCATTTCACTAAACTGAATGACTCTTTTTTTAAGATTTTAGTCAATTCTGAAGCAGTCAGCTCTGCCTCTCCTCTCAATACTCAACTAAATGTTGACTCCACTCCTAGATTAAACATTTGGAGAGAGAGAGAGAGAGAGAGAGAGAGAGAGAGAGAGAGAGAGAGAGAG
>JAQIXD010001988.1:0-12108 GCA_034699985.1 Minunthozetes semirufus | reverse complement strand
CTCTCTCTCTCTCTCTCTCTCTCTCTCTCTCTCTCTCTCTCGATGACTATCAATAGATAAGAATAAAAGGATTTTATTTTTATTTTGGTATAAATTAAGCAAAAAATTATTTAATATTATCGCAAACTTTTAACGAGTTTTTACTATAAGACAAATCCAAAGTAAATAAAAATTAACCATCATATCTGATAAGGCAATACTTTGAGGTGGTTTTAAGATACTTTATTTGGAACCAAAATAATTCAACACATTTCTGAAGTGTATTTTCAATTGGAAACAATTTTACTCGAGGAGTACCGCCTTTTATCAGTTTATCAAATATTTTAGATATTTTTAAATTTTAATATCAATCATAATGTGCTCGTACTGTGCTTTTGGCTATTATTTTGAAGTTTTGTGCTTTTGCTAAACCTTCTCACATAGATTATTCAAATTTTCTCAATTTTCCAGAATTATTAAGAAATTATGGCCCAAACTATCTGTGGATAGTGTGGGAAAGGGCTGTCAACCGTTCAATTGAAACTTCAGAATGAGTTTATATTCAAGAAAAAGTAATGATGTGAACAGTTGTGTAACAAATTAGTCACATCCATAATAAACTTAAAACCAAAATATCATTACATCGGAACGTATATGAGCTCAGAATAAAAGATCAAAAATTTCAATAAAATAAATTCAATTTTATATTAAATGAAATTCAATTTAATTCTGTTTTCTCTGTAAAAATCAATGCTATTATTCCTGATTCAACTCAATATGAGGTTTGACTCAAACTTATTATTGAAATTCAATTTTTTCGAATAAAAATTATATACTTTTCTCAGAAAAAGAGATTTTTTTGTAACAAAAGAATTTAAATTCAATTTTCAATGCATTAAAGAAATTGAATTTCTTTTGGAAATCTATAAATATTTATCGAATTCTATGATAACCTGAATATATTGATCACATAATTCAATATCTTTATTGAAGATCCTTTTTCAAATTAATAGAATATCAATTATTCATAACTATTAACAAAAATAGATTCATTAATTCATTTGGGATAACCATGATTATCTTTAAAAGAGAATGTCTTACCACTTTAAAAGAACATGTCTTAACCATTCAAATTATTTCAAAGTTGGAATATTCAGTAATTGTTTCAACGAGAAATTTTCATCTTCTCAAAACTATGATAAAATATTTTGATATCTATCACATATTTTTGTTTTTTTTACAGACTCGTGGCTATCCCTTCAATCAAAATAAATATAAATATTTATTGAAGAGACGATCAATAAAAGTCATAAAGAGCAGTAAATTGTAATATAATATGCTGTCCTATGAGCCCCTCCCAAATTAATTTTGATAATTTATTAATCGATGAATTATTTAAACAAATTTTGAGAGATTGTTCGCAGACTATAACTATTGATAAGGAAAGTAAACGAAGAAATGATTGCAAACAAACATTTGTTGACTAATATTTCCTTATATTTCATAATAATTGCGAACTATTTCCAATTATAGCGAAGAAAGCAAATTAAGAAATAAGCGATAAATTCATCTAAAATTGAATGTCATCGCAAAGTGTGAGATATTGATAAGTTATCCAGGATAAGGATAAGTATCAGGAATTTCCTGAATTGCTATTCAAATGATTGTGCATTTAAAACGACAAAAGTTATTGACTGAGTAATGGTATTGTGTTTTGAGTCAAAATAAGTGTTAATCTATTGAAGTGAAAATCGAGTGATATTTCTGCCAAATCACGGCTTTGGACAACAAAAATAGATTCCAATAATAAGTTAACTGACCCGACAAACAACCAAAAAACACATATAATCGCTTTTGAAGACTCATTATTTTGCACTCAAAACATAAATGTCTATCAAATGATACATTCAACTGAATTTAAAACAATTTAAAGCTTAGCTAGATCGTTTTAATAATATATTTCGAGCTTTTATTAAAAGACGAAAATAGTAAACATTTATTACTCTTTTGCGACAAAAAAAGGTTTTTATTGAAATAAGTGTTTATACGTATCATTGGGTTTATAATATCAAAACTTTTTTTTACAAGAATATTCTGATTACTATTATTAAAGTTGTATTTTTTCATAATACGTTTGAAAGTACCTTTTAAACTCTTATGAATTATTCATAACTCGAGTTTATTTTATTCGTTTTTTGACGTATGTCTCTCCGGATAATTACATTTTTTCTTATTTTGGGCAAAAAATGTCTTTCATTTAAGAGACGAGAAAATTATGATATAATTTGTATCCTTGAAAATAATGACTGAATTTGAAAAGCATTACTTCAAACATAACTCAATTGAAACAACAAGTAATCGAAAAACAAAAATCGAAAATAAAAAAATTCTTGTTATTGAAAATCATTAAAAATCAAATGAATTAATTGTTTGAGAAAAAAGAGACTTAAATCTTAAACCAAATTGAATTCGAATCACATCTGACCTCAATTTATATGATTTGAGTTTTGGAAATGATTTGAGAAAAAAAGTTATCGAAAAAATGTTATTAAAACAATTGAAGCATAAAAAGGTAATCTACCGAAGAGTATACTCGAGTATAGTTTTATAGAGAGTAAAGACATTGAAGACTAGATAGAAATCAGTGGAGAAAAAATACTGCACTGTATTGAAGTATTGAAGAAAAACAGTGCACAATACTCGAGTACAGTTGTTATACCTGTACTAGAATTACCTGAATTTTTATAGTTAAGTGGGAGTGGAGTACAGCTGAAGAAACTCATTGAAAAAGGCTCGCTATTAGCGCTCAGAGGAGTCTGTGCTTTGGATTTGAATTTTTGGGAGAAAAGCGATTTCAAAATACATTGAAAAACAGTTTATTAGAGTTTGTGTTGAGTCAAGAGAGCAGTGAATGCGTGCAAAGCGTTTGCCATTCGCTTCAAATGTAAACAATCAATGAATCACTGAATGGTCTGAATTGTGACCAACTCTTCATTATTTATCTTAATTGTGGTCCGAATTAATACTTAAAACCAATGAATTTATTTTAATTTTTATGTTTTAATTCAGTGAAAACTGAATTTTTAATAAATAGTTTACTTTTTCATTTATTTTATGTGTTTTTAGTGTTTGTTTTGTATTCAAGTTTTTGGCGCTTTTATTGACTTTTAATTTGAAACCAATTCTCGAAAATAACATAAATTTTAATCAAAATTTTAATTACTTTTTATTATTTAATGTATTTTTAAAACAGTATTAAATGTCTTTTATTTGATTTGAAGCCAAAATTAATTTTCAAATAATTTAATATACCATAATATTGACGTTACTGTGAATCTGATCCAGGAATCGAATTCTTGTTTATTTGGTTTTTGTGTCAAACAATTTAATAATAATTGAATTATTGAATAAATGTTTGAATTACTAAACACTGATAACAACTGTGAAGATAACAAATGTTTAAATGCATTCAATCTATTGATTCAAATGTGAAACAAAAGTGTTTTCTCCCGACAATGGGATAGACTTTGGAACTGATGACACGAATCCATAGATAATAATAAATATATATTTATTTTAATTATTTTGTGAAATATATTATTAAAAGTGTTTTAATAATTATATTAAGAAATTGATATTAAGGAACAGTTTATTCATATTTATTCCGAAGATATGATCCGATTGATGGCGAAGAGGACAAGACTTCGACTGTTGTTATTGTTTTTTATACCAATAGTTATACTGATTGGACTCATATTTTATTCGGCCCTCTATTCAGGCAATGAAAACCTCAAGTTTTATAGTTTTGTCAATCATTACAAGGGTTTCGATAATAACGTTAATAAAGATTCTGTTATTGAAAGTGATTTGAGTCCTAATCGTGTTTTTGATGACAATTCCGATGATTTTAATACAAAATTAGTACAAAATTCTAATGAAAAGAGTATTTCATTTAAATTCCCTTTCAATGAAAACCAAGAGTCAAATATCGATAATTCGAAATGCAGTCCATTTGTTACTAATCAGACTTTTGACATCAATACCATCGATGACTATAATAGTCTTGAGTTCAGCCCTCAGTTTAAAAACTATTGGAACTACACTTATGAGAGAAAGTATTTGGAAATCAAACAAAATTGGAATCAATTGCCTCTTAAGGTATGAAAATAATTTTCAATACTTTCTTATCGATTGAATTCTTGTTCAAAAAACTTTATTTTTTTAAATGACTGAAAAACCTTTGAAAGTGATATTCGTTTGAATGACTATTAATTATTCGTTAATTCTGTGATATCACTGATTAATACAATCTGTTTTAAAAAGCTGTGCCCATTGACTGTGCTCTTTATGAAACAGATGTTTAGAACCAATATATTGAATGTCAATACCGTTTGAATTCGTGTTAATTTACTTTAATTTCTTTAATTTAGTTTCAAATTGAAAACTTGTTTAAACATTTGAATCACTGAATGAAAGTTGAGTTTCAATTATTTTAAAGTATTTTTAGACAAAAACATAGAGAAAGTGCTATAAATTAGAGGCAATGTTTGAAACGAATGATTTGAATACTTAATTGACTCAAAAATAAGTTAAACCAAAACCACAAACAGTTCTCAAGACATATGGTTTTTGGGTAATTAGGCCTTCACTCAGAACTCAGAAAACTATTTCTATTCCAAACAAATATTTTTCCCGAAAGAAATGTCTCAACTATTCTCTCATAGAAACCCATTTCGGTTATAAAAACTATAATACATTTGAAACAAAACCCTATTTATTATGATTGCTCTCAAATAATAGTAAATTATTTGCACAAACATTAGTTGATTAACATCCGAGTGGTTTAACATCCAAATAGTGTTAATTTAAATCAGTTTGTGCTTTGAATATCTTAAAAGGATGCTCGTGGCTGTCCTGTGCCTCAGCTTATTCTATTTGGAACAATTTGGTGAACTATTTTTTCACCCGAAATGTTTTTTATAGGAAAGAGAATGCAATTTATAGCTATATTTGTTGTGCTTTTTTGTTGCCTCAGAGTTTAGCCATTAATGCAAAACCGTTTCGATTGTATTTCGTTAACAATAGTTGTGTTAGAGTTTAGACAATAATATAAAAATCGTCTGAAAAACAGGTAAACGAACTGACATTTCATTGAAGTGTCACAAAAACCATTGAGTTTTGTGTTTGTGTCCCAAAACTCAGTTTCTCTTTAAATTCTATTTATTATTCTTTACTTTTATTTAAACACAAATTCAGGTATTTTTTTCTGTTTGCGTAAAGTTATAGCACAGCCTTCCTGTTCGATGACCGGCCATTAATCCAACAAAAAGCAAATAGTTTTCAGAATTTATTTGTTCTAAAATTGTGTTCCAATGATTTGCTTAACATTTTTTACACTTTTTATGGCCCGTTATGTCCGCTCCTGGCAATTGTCGATCTCTTAGCAAATAATTAAATTGTTTTTTACTCTATTTTCCTCATAAATTGTGTTTTTGTTAACACATAATCGGAAGTTTAGCTCATTTACACACTTATCAATTATCATCTAATGTACCACTTTCTGCGAGAATACATAATTAACGATTAAATTCACTCTAATATCACAGTTTGGAGAAAATATTCCATAAATTTATTTGATTTCCTCATATTTTTGTTAATTTATTCGTTAATTTAATTAGTTTTGAAGGAATTTGACAATTAATCCACAAAATCCAGTAAAATCTCTGTTGAAATGTTGACTGTCCTTCAAATCAGATCTAAAGCCTATAATTATTATAAGAGATATTGATTTAAATTCTTTTGTTGATAAAAGTTGAGCTCATTTTCAGGTTAAAAGCATTAGAACTAAATGTTAAATGAATTGAGTTTTTGTTCACTTTATTTGAGAGTCATTTGAATTTGAATCGAGTTTTGGTCCCAATATTCAAATCATGATTTGAAGGCCAAACGCTTTTGAAAAGATTTAAAACATTAAAACAGTTTTTCCTTACTTTTTGCTGAATGTAAGCCTTTATCCGAAAAAAACTAAAATTTATTATTCAATAACTGATTGTTAATTCGTGTTCACAAAGTATTCCACGTTTTGGCCGTAAATTAATTTTTGTTTCAAATTGTTTTGAATTAAATATAAATTATTGTAAATTATTTGCGGAAAATAAAAACCACTGAATAATAATCAGCTCTTTTTGTGATACTTTAATGAAACCGAAAACTATTTTTTGCTAACGATTTGTGTCACTAAAAATGTATTTCGTTTGATATAATGGGTTATAAAACTATTCATTGAAATTCATATTTTCATATTTCGCCTGTTTTTGTGTGTTATCTCTAATTTATTATTATTTGAAAATCACTCTTAATTTCTCTCTTTATTTGATACACAAAACTATTCCACACTTTTATCTCAAATTCTGATCAAATGTTTTATAAGTTTTATCAATTAATTTCTCAGATAAGAAACTAGTTTTCGATTTTCTTCAAATTATTTATAGCCTAATGCATGTCTTCCCCTGAGCTCTGCCTATCGGTTGTGTAATTCGGAACTCTTTGACGGATTTATTAATATTTTTAGGGAAAACTTTTGATAATAAGGTCTTCGTGTAATTAATGTTGAAATTCTCTAATAATTAATATTTATTTTAATTTTTCTTCTTTTTTAACACTTTTTATGATTTATTGAATAATAAATAAGCTTTGAATTCATAACAAGTATTTCATGTAATATTTCTTTTGATCTGATTTTGGGTTTCGCTTTCGTTTTGATGTATGAAATCGAAATCAAAACTTTTGTTACGTTCAGTCTATCGATCGCTATTTGAAGATATTTTTATCTTTGTTTTTAGTAAAAGACTTTTTTATCTGAATTTCAAAAAATGAAAACAAGTTTTTTGTGACATTTTTGCAGTTTTTAGACATTTTTCAAGAACTTAAGTCTTTGTCATTTTGTTGGGTAAGATTTCTTTTGAGTCTAAATGTAAGCCGACTCTCAACTAATGTTAAACATCGAAACAGTGTTCGCATTTTCTCTCTTTTTCCAAACAATTGATTCCAAGACTAAGAAATAAAACCATTTTTTAGAGTTAAGATAATTTGGTTTAATATTCGCCAAAACTTGTAATTCAGGTCTAATCCGCTTAAAGAACAAACTCCAAGATTACAATCGTTTGCACGACATTTGAATTAAGTTTTCAAACAAACAAAAAATAAAACACAAATTAATCTTCTCTTCTCTAATGTTATGAAATGCAAATAATTTCTATTATTTTTGTTGTGATTTTATTTTTCAATCAATTTTTAAATAACAATAACTTTATTTGTTTTGTTATTCAATCGAATAATTCCTAAATTAATGAGTTATTAAAGAAAACAATTTTTAGAACTTCACAACTAATGGGAATTACTTTTTAATCCTTTTATAGTTTGACAAAAATTTATTTTCATTCGAGTTATATAACAATTGATTTATTATTCAAAAGATAGGAAAATAAAATTTTCTAAACTTTCCTCTCTTTCTATTGAATTTGGAATTTCAATGAAAACTTGTGATAAAAATTGAGAATAATTTATAAGATATTTCTGACAATACTTTTCTCCCATTTATTATAATTTCATTTCTTGAGTTTTATATCGAAAATGAAAAGTTTTTATTGAATTAAATGATAAAAAGAGAGAAAATGTTTTGCTATTTCAAAATGAATTATAGATATTACAGATATATAAACCAATTCTGGTTTATATCCATTCTATTAATGATTACATTCATTGAGTTTTTTTTTCAAAACTAAATAATAGTTTTTACTTTATTATACTTTTCCTATTAAACAATGTATTTGTTTATGGGGTCACCAACACTGGCTATGGATTGGGAGAATAGGGAATGGGTGAATGGAGTGATTATTTTCTCAATTTTTACATTTTTCACATTCAATCAGATATTGAACAGAATTCGAAAGCATTCAAAGCTCTAATGTTAGACATCCTTTTCAAGAGCACACAATAACTTCAGTGGGAATTCCTTTGAGAATAAGAGGGTATTCTTCGAGATGAGGACTTCAATTATTGTTAGAGCTCTGGACATCATTTTTCAAATCTTGAAAAGATATGGCAAACAATGGTTAAGAAAAACAAATAAAGCACTGCATTTAAGGTCAGGCAGTCGTTTGGGTGTGAATTTGCGTATAATACGAGTGAACTCGTAGTCGACTCCTCTTATGAAACACAGTTTGCGGAAACAGAGAACTTATTATAAAACTTATATTCTTTTCCTCTGAGTCTGACCTCAACATTACCTCACAATTACTAAACATGTGATTCATTCACTTAATTAGAAATTCATTAAATTTTAAGCCTTTCTTTGCCTTTCATTACACAAACACTTAATTTTTGTTTTATATGAGAAATAGTTTTGTTTTAATTGAATAATTATTGTGTTATTCCACTCCATTATATCAGGTGATTATATTACCGCACTCGCACAATGACCCAGGTTGGCTCAAGACTTTTGAACAGTACTATTATGACTATACGGCTCTCATCTTAAATAATATGGTCGACAAACTGGACCGCTATCACGACATGAGCTTCATTTGGGCAGAGATGTCATTCATGTCTCGCTGGTGGGATAGGTATTACTTTATTAGTCCCTTCTCTTGTGATATATCTCTAATTGTTTGTTCATTTTGTTATTAGTCTCAAAACGAGGCCTCAAATGAGAGAATCGGTTCGAAACCAAATAAAAAGGGGTCAGTTGGAGATCGTGACGGGCGGGTGGGTTATGACTGATGAAGCGGCCGCCCATTACTATGATATGATTGATCAGCTCATAGAAGGGCACCAATTCTTGAGAACCAGTATCGGAATGACTGAATCTCCGATCAGCGGATGGTCTATTGATCCTTTCGGTCACGGAATGACTTTTCCTTATATTCTACAAAAGTCTGGAATAAGTAATACATTGATAGAGAGGACACACTTCGGTTGGAAACAGAAATTGTCGGCAAAACAAGAGTTAGAATTCGTTTGGAAACAGATATTTGAAACAAAAAATATTTCTGATCTCTTCTGTCAAATGTCTGCCTTTGACTTATACTCAATTAAGTTCACGTGTGGACCAAATACAGACATTTGTCTTCAGTATGACTTCAGACGTATTTCGGGCGAATATTCTGAGTCTACTTCTGTGCGAATCACTGATGAAAATCTTGAAGAGAGAGCACTACTTCTGCTCAACCAATACGGAAGACTGGCCTCTGTGTTCAAACACAATGTAGCTCTGGTGCCATTAGGGGACGACTTTAGGTTCAATTATGACACAGAATGGGATCAACAATACGCTAATTATAAGAAACTAATGGATCACATAAACGCAAATCCGATTCTTTACAATAAAACCCAAATAAGTTTCGGAACTCTTAACGACTATTTCACTGAAGTCCACCAAAGAATGGCTAAAATCAATCAAAACAATTATCCGACGCTTTACGGAGATTTCATGCCATACGCAGACGTTTATGTTGATTCCAAACCCAATTATTGGACCGGATATTACACGACTCGTCCCTTTTGGAAAGCTTTGTCCCGAGAATTGCAACACTATCTGAGAAGCGCTGAAATCCTATATTCAATGGCAAGAAATCTTGTCCGACAAAACGGCAACAGAAGAATGACTGAAAGATTGGACAAAGATTACGACAATTTGTCTGAAGCGCGACGCAATTTAGCCCTTTTCCAACATCACGACGCCATCACCGGCACATCCAAAGAACACGTTATGGAAGATTACGGCAAAAAACTAAACCGCGGTATCGCTGAGGCTTTGGGTGTTATCTCACATTCAGTTCAATTCATTTTAGTGAAAGACCATTCTGTACTCCCAACAGATATGAACGCCGCCCACCCTTTGACAGCTTATTTGTTTCCAGATGTTCAGCGACCAGAATGGGATGAATTGACACAAAAAGTAATACTTTCTGTTCCGGCAGTTGAGGGCCGAAAGATTGTAGTCTTTAATTCTCAAATTCAGTCCCGAATCGAATCGATAAGAGTTTTGGTTAAGAATCCAATCGTTAATGTATTGGACGCACAAAATGGAAACGAATTACAGATTCAAATAAACCCGATATTCAACACAACGGCCGCCATTTCCACAAATGTCTTTGAACTCGAGTTCTTAGTATCTCTTCCGCCATTATCTCTGACCACTTATATCATACAAACCCGCCATAAGAGACATCGAAATCATCGCTCGAAAGTATCGCTATTCTTAAGTGACGCCAAAGAAGACGAAGAACTCTTTGACATCGAAGACAAACGAATTAATCCAAAGATATTTAATTTTGATCATCCATTTGATAATGACTTCGAGTTCGAGACCCCTTACTTGAAGGTGAAGTTCGATAAGAAGACCGGATTTCTGACACATATATCCGACAAACGAACGAATTTCGTCCAAAAAGTTCACATGAATTTCATGGCCTATAAGTCGACTGACTTCTATAGCGGCGCCTATTTATTCAAACCCTCACACTTTGATCCGATCCAAAACATAACTGAAAGGTTTCCTATTTTGAGGCTCATTAGGGGAGACCTCACCTCTCAATTGACTGTTATTTATCCGAATTTTATTGAAGTCGAGTATAAATTGTTTAATACTTATGCCCCGATTGGAGCCGCCCTTCGAGTCAACTGTAAATTCGATGTCTCTAAAAGACCAGATCTGACGGATTGGGAGTTATTTATGAGAATAGAGACAGACATCGAAAACGTTGACTCAAAAGATGACAGAAAAAGATTTTATGTCGACTCAAATGGCTTTCAAATGATCGAAAGGAAATACATCGATAGGTTGGGCGTTGAGGCAAACTATTATCCCATGACTTCTGCGCTCTATATTGAAGACAATAACTCGAGACTAACTCTTCTGTCTTCACATTCTCACGGAGTGTCGTCTCCTTTTGTCGGTGCCGTTGAAGTAATGCTCGAAAGAAAGTTAAAATTTGATGACAATAGAGGTCTCGGAGAAGGAGTTCTCGACAATAAGTTAACGGTTTCCACATTTTGGGTCGCAATTGAACGCATCGATCAAAACTCTGATCCAAAAGACTCGACTATTGTTCCGAATTTATCAGAATTAATGCACTCTTTAATGACAACACTTCTCTATAAACCTATAATATTAGCCTCTGATGGCAGAGAGGACCGACCCATTCATACGTCGCTCCGATTTTTGGAGAATTCGTTTGATTGTGACCTATTTCTAGTCAATTTAAGAACTCTTCCCGACGCCAATGATTTCAATTTGCCGTCGCCTTCAAGTCTACTACTTTTGCACAGAAGAGTCAACTCATGTCGTGTAAGACCTCAGATCAGTCCGTCATCTCTGTTGTGTTCCGACCCTAAGAGTAGACCAAAAAAGTTATTACACATTAGAGTACAAAATATAAACTCTTGTTCTTTGACTGCAATCAAATCTATGGAACAGTTGACTGATTTAAGTGCTATAGACGTCCCCCAAATGCAAATAAATGCATTTAATATAACTTTCGTCAAATAATAGTTCATTTAAACGACAAATCATTAAATAAACTGATATTTAGTAACGAAATGTGATATAAGGCCTCTCGTATTGCACTCGACATCGACTGCAGTATTATTTGGAAAATAATCGGAAATTATATGAAATTCTAATTTATTTGAAAAATTCGTTGAATTGTTTGTAATTATTTGTAAATCAAAGCCAAAAACATATATATATTGAGTTTTATTAATATATTTTTGTCTTAAATTAAATGTATTTTTCTTTTATTTGTTGAAGTTTTTGAGGAATTGAACGTCCGTTTCAGTCGTCTCTTGATTTGGTTATCAAATCAATTGAAACACAATTTAGAGTACAATCAGTGCATTAAAAAGCAGTGAATTCAAGTCTATTGAGTTCTATCAATAGATTTATTCATATATTTAATAGAAAATTAAATAATAAATAGAAATATATTAATAAAAAGCCATTATTTAAATGAATTCAGTATTAATTCGAATACTAATCCATAATAATTAGTAATCTCTTCTTCGACAAATAGGGACCGGTCCTTAAAAGTCAGCTAGGAAAAAAAGTGTCCTTAATAACTCAGTTAT
>JAQIXD010001987.1:0-12110 GCA_034699985.1 Minunthozetes semirufus | reverse complement strand
CTCTCTCTCTCTCTCTCTCTCTCTCTCTCTCTCTCTCTCTCTCTCTCTCTCTCTCTCTCTCTCTCCCCAAAGATATACCGCAATAGAAAGATGATAAAGCTTTTGAATGGACAGACCTTGTATTTCTATCGCTCACACATTTACCCACAGTTACTCCAG
This sequence comes from Minunthozetes semirufus, assembly GCA_034699985.1. Lineage (NCBI taxonomy): Eukaryota > Metazoa > Arthropoda > Arachnida > Sarcoptiformes > Punctoribatidae > Minunthozetes > Minunthozetes semirufus. Next base: position 11,951 of record JAQIXD010001987.1, on the reverse strand, counting down.
TGGTTGAGCGTTAATGTGTAAATGCAGTGCAATCACAACTTCCCTATTTTCTGCCTCAACAGGTCATAATGGGAAAAATGCACTCTCTTAGCGACACTCAGATGGGAAACTCTCAAGATGTTAGCCTTAGCTGATGGCACTGTTCTCTTGTTGTATAAACAGAGTATAAGTTTATACACAAAAATACACTCAATTCATAAATTGTGTGACATTTAGCCGACTATTGGATAGTTTGTTGCAAACATTGCAACCATTTTATGTTAAAAGCCTTATATTTTAGTCGACATTCAATTCAAACACAAATTCATAGTAAAAGTAATGCAATCCTTAAGAGCTCTTCAATATTATGTGAACTAAATTATGAATGGATTACCGAAGAGTACTGAACACAAGCCATCGATAGAGCTCAGACTGATTCACTCACTGAGCCTATCCATTGTGCGTGGAGTTAATAAATCAATATTTCAATAATTAACTAGATAAATCCTTATTATCATCTTTCAAGTTCAATATAATCTGAACGAATCAGTTATACGTGATATTAGTTTAAGCAATTAATTATCATTGATATTGTATTGCAAATATAAAATGATAGATAAATGTGAAACATAAAAAACACTAATTATAGACTAATAAGAGAACAAAAACTGTGGTCTATATAAAAAAGGGAGGACTGGATGAGAAACTCTAAAAGTACGCGAAAGATGTTGGCGTACAAAGTGAATGAGTGGTTGTGCTCAATGAAATTTTACAGATAAATTGATTCAATTATTTGATATTTTAATCTTTTAATCCGAAAAATAAGAACCGAATGACTGCTCCACTGCTCGCTCTGACTGATAGCGATTCTGTTCGGGAAAGACTGACAACAGACAGAGTGAGTGAATGAGAGCTGAAGATTCACTTTCATCGATAATAAAAACCAAAACTGCTTTACGAAACTTTTGCCACTTTAGAGGGATATGCAGTATATTATGTTTGCACAGAATAGGAAACTGACAACGAGTTGTGTAAATGATATAACAGGAGTCAGAGCACAGAATAATCAATAGAGTGTGCGATCCGACTGATGTGATGCTCAAATCAGTGGCCGACAAGTGATGAAAGTTACGCTTTATTAGGATTATAGGCCTCCAAACTATAACTAAAACATTATTCTCTCAGTACTAACTCAGCAGCTCTGGTAGACTCTGATAAAACAACCCTCAGTTATGTCAGAAACTATAGTAGGGCTCAGCTGTGCAAACATCAGTCAACAATAGGTAGCACAAGAGCGCAACCAGTCTATGACCGACAGAATAATAAAATAAAGTATTTCGTGTTATTTGGTGTTCACAACAATTCTCTCTGTCATCCAACGACTTCACCGATCGGCCCAAGAATTGTAAGAATCGTCACTTATTTACCGATTCTAACCATTTGTCTTCATCTCAGACAACATATTCTTCTGTATCTCATTTAAATCAATACAACTTTTATATGATATCCCAACCAATGCTTCTATTATTGAGTTCAACGAATCTTTTCTCTCACTATTCAGTCAATTGTTATCTCTATCTATGTTTTTCTTGTCTCCCTTTCCGATCACAAAATCTAAAATTTCAGTTTGCCCTTACAAAATGGGAACATACTGTAACATATACATACACAGCTAAACTCGCTAAACATGCAAAAAAGTAACCTTATTATTTGTCGTTCACAATCACATTTTGCATACAATTTTGTGATATATTTGTTTAAGCAATCGTTTGCACCAAATATACATCCATTGAATCACACAAACATGTTATGAATCAGACCTAAGGCATCAAAGAGGCCAACATCTTCTCAAATATTCCTTATTAAATAAAAGTATCAAATTATGATTTGAGCGAACATTAAATTTTAATTAATTGATTTTATTCTGAATGTGAACTGAATTCAAATTCACTCAAATCATTTCAAATAAGAAAATAAACAAATGATTAAAATATTGAATGCAAAGGAAAGCACTTAATTAAAGCCAAGTATTTATTGTATCAGAAAATTACTATTTCTCTTAGTTGTCACTCCAGAGAAGGTTTTTTGTTTTAAAACAAATCATTGAATAATCGCTACAACGAAAGGCAGAGGATTTCCCCCAAAAAAGTGAATAATATAAACAATGAATGAATGAAATAAAAAATAAGAAAAGAAAAGACAATAAAATGATAAAACACATAATCGGCTCAAAATGTAAAACAAGAGACTAATTCGAGTGCATTATCACAGACTATCACAGATTATAATACGGCTTAGAAATTGTGTAATCTATCAGTCGATGAAAAGTTGAGGTCAGATCAGAGCAATCATTAGCTTTAAAAAAATTATCAACAAATAAATCATAACATCTTTTGAGTAGAATTTAAATAAAATATTAGATTAAGAGAGTCTTTGAGAGAGTCATTGAGAGAGTGATCGGATAACAACTGAGCACAACATAACATAACATAATATTTGTGTAAATACGAGATTATAAACGAAAAAAGATTTAGATTAGACTTAAAGCGAGAAGTGATATAATTAATATGATTTGATTATGAACTCACAACTCACCCACAAATAGATTTTCGGTCAGTTGACTCAACCAGATTAATGCTGGCAAAGGGGGACACAGACAAGAAAATGTAACTTTTTAGTCTGTGCTTTAATCCGGCGTATATACGATTATATGATTGTTATAAAGCCTTAACCACCGCAAAACGGCTTCAATTTAATGCCTTACTCAATAGGTTCTTTACCTACTGGTGCTAAGCATGTCTTGTTAACCTTGTTATGTGTCTGAGCCACTACTACCTAAACTCCTACTATAAAGTCAATGCTGATGGATCGCCAAAAGGCGGATATAATATTGCCTTTGATTGCTCCGACCCTCGCCTTCAATGCTACCCAATAAGATTGTTTGCACAGACCAGAGATCGACGCCTATCGACGCTTTTCTTGATACCAATACTAAATATTTAGGGGAAAGCATTTCCAGTATTCAACAGGACTTTGATAGCACTCACATTATTCTGATCGGGTTTAATACCGAAAAAGTGTGTGCACTGGTCTGTGCTATGTGTGTGCAGTACTTTTTTAAATGTTTGTCCATTGAATTATATTATATATGCGCTGATGACAGCGTCTATCAATCGATGATTTCCTAATTCTTATGTATCGCCAGAATCACCACTTATTTTATTTTTGTTTCATTTTTTATTTGAATTTGAATTTTCTTTTTATTCTGATTCTCCTCTAAATCAACAAATTTTAATCATTAACAAAGACTTAATCTCATCGACGGTAGAGTTCTTGAGAGGCTTTTTTCCGAATTGAGACCGTTTACAAAGTCTGCTCAGAATATGATCAACACATTACTCACAGATCAGCTAAAAGTCTATTATTATTGAGCCGTCAATTGAAGGCATGGCTTTTGGCACCAAAATAAACAAACAGCTTTCACTCGCAGAAAGAATCCAAAGAGAATGTTCATGGGGTTCATGTTTTTTCAAGAAAGGAAAAAAAATCAAATGCAAAGCACTTTCCTATTACAGTAGTGCTCAGCATAACAGTAGTTCACAATATAATTGGAATCTAAATAATAGTAAAGTGAGGGCGGAATCGATTCCAGTCTTTGCAATCAATAGTTGGGAAGTAAGACAACAAACAATTTTTAATAATAATAAAAATAATACTTCAATTTCTCCCCAAATATATTCTGATTCGTGTTTTAAGGACAGGCCTCACCTAAAATCATGTCAAACTCTGATGGATATAAGGCTACCGAAAGCTCTCAAATCAATAAATTGTGTAATAAAATTGTTCAGATTGTTCGAGTCAATACTCTTGTCAATACTTTCGTCAATATTAGATAAAAATTAGTCAAAATAAGAGTAAATCCAATTAAATAATCGGAGGCTTAATATGCGGTTCAATATATATAATGTATTTTGGGGTGAATGACAACAACAGTGGGTAAAAGCAAGGCTTCCATTGATAGCAATGATCTCTAAATTAATAGTTTGGAGACAACGGAGACATTAACCGTACAATACTTGAAGTGGTTGTCGGGAATGTGAGCCCCAAAAAAGTATCAGTGACTGCATTATTGATCTTTTATGAGTTGATTTGATGGCACATCTGTGTGTGCTGTGTGTGCGCCTCAGACCCACTATTAATAACAGAAATGTAGTAAAACATCAAACTTGGCTTTTATTTTGTGGTCAGCAATAAAACTGCATTTCTGGAGGAGCACCATAAGAGTATTGAATAAAATATTGTAGTCCTGAATCTAATAGTACCTCTATGTGTGTGCTGTTCAGCGAACGAGTAGTGCATACGAGTATGCACTTGCTTTTAGCAATAGTTCGTCAAGTGTGTGTGCAATAGTCTGTGCACTTTGTGTGCACTTAAAAAATATATTCTCTGATTGCAATTGCAGTGAACCCACTATTGCACAGACTATTGCAGACACTCTATGAATATCTAATAATAAGTTATTCTCTCTTTTGTGGTAAAGAATCGAATCCACAATTAGAGTGACTGCTATTCAAACAGACAACCAAATAGACCAAAAACCCATTGAAATACTCATCCAACTTCTCACTCATATCATACTAAACAGAACAATCAATTTTCACAAATATTAAAATCTGGATCAATCAAGTGATTAATATTGAATGGTGAAACTCATACTATAATAGAGATATTTTTATTTAATTCAATTAATTATTTTAACTAAAGTTATCTTTGATGTAATCCTGACTTTAATGTTGCAATAAATTGCAATCTTTTGAATTCACTGCAAAAACTAATTAGACTTTCAATGAGAAGAGGTTTAGGTTTTACTCAAAAAGAAGTTTTGGAGAGAAAAACAAATTTCAAAGAAATTAAGTGATTTGAAAGTAAACGCATAAACAGCCCTAAAATCCAAGTGATTGGTAGCAGAACTGTGCGAAAGCAGACTTAATGTCAAATCGTTATTTGATTGCCTATGAATTCATGAATATTTTCTTTGAATATTGTGTACAGCATTTGGTATCGAAGTCTGGTCTTGAAATGCGGACAATTGACAAGTTTTGCAGATGATTATGATATTTGTTGGTCTTATTCATGTGGCGCTACTCCGCCCACAATATTTGCGTTTCCGAAACCAAATACTGGCCACAAATATAACGACAATTTTATGAATACAAATACAATATCTATTCAATGGTATCCATAATGGTATCCATTGAATTGAAAAACGTTTCAGTTTATTATTGTGGACATAAGCCAACACATGATTCACGTGTTTCTCAAAACTAAAATCATAAATATTCTGAAAGGTGTGAACAAAAATATGTAATTATAGCTTTAAAAAGATGTGGGATTCGTGTCATATCGCTCCTCAATCCCTGTAATCATGAGCTTAAGTATAGCAAAAAATACTGGAATATCACAATATGGGGTTTGTATCAGATTAAACCTCAATCAGACCTCTCTATTGCACACTCACTCCAAGATCATGAACTGTTTCACTGGATTTCATAGAAAAAATAAAATAAAAAACATCCTTAACATAGCATAACATAATATAACATCTTTAACATTATAGTATTGACAAATTCAAATCCACTCAAAAGGTATGTGGAATTCAAAGTTATGTTAAGTATTGTAATGTATTCAATGAATTCATGAGTTTTTATGTTTAGTTGAAAATTGATAGATATATTAGAGATGTCTTTTATCGATAAGAAATACTACGCTATTTATTAGAGTTTGTATATCATTGCAAACATGAGAGGCATCACTAGCCGTCAAATCATTACTTGTGTTCATCTCTACCATCTCTACCAATCTCTCACTATTTGGCTGTCATTCCGTTCCCTCGACTATCAGTACAAAAATATTTTATCTGAAAAGTTGCGAAGCTTTCTGTCTGAACACAATTCAAAGTTATGTCTAAAAACAAATTTAGAATATTTTTTGTCACAAGATTTCAATCCAAACAAATGTTACCAAAAGAATAGAAAGAGAGAAAAATGCGAATAAATTATTTATTTGTAAGATTAGCCCTGACTTATGTGAATATGGGAATCACTTTTGCATTTTTTAAACGCAAATGAGGCTCACTTTGGAGAATAACGAGAGTATGTAAGTATGGAAAGCCATGCAAAGTAAGGAATTGTCCAAAACTGATAACAAAACAAGAATTTGATTCTGTAATCAATTTTATCGGAAAAACGTTTAATTTTTTGGAAATCCTCTCAAATGTATTTGAAATGAGAATTTTGAAGAAATATAAAAGGCGTGGCTCTCATACCATCGATGGTTGAGACACATTGAAGACAATGTTATTTTGGAAGCAATACTGCAATATTGATCTCAAAACACAATTCCGATCAATGCTTTTGCGCGAAACCTCCCTTTAGACCAACATTTTTGGGCTAAAGGTTTGGTTCGAGACATTATTTTTTGCGATTCAATAATAAACGAATTGAAAGGAAAATATAGATTCAAAATAAAAGACAAATTGAAGAATAAAATGTCTTTTTGTAGATAAGAAAACTCTATAAAATAGAGCGGAAAAGAGAACAGTTACTGAGCGGCGATCATAACATCAAAAGAAAGGCTCAAAATAGAGATAAGACCTCAAGAGTTATATACTTTAGAAACTCATAACAACTAATAAAAATAAAAAACAATTATTACTTACACTTTAATAAACTGATTAAATCTAATTATAAGTAATAATAATAATAATATTATAAATTCAATTGAATTGAAGCCAATTTCAAATGCAATGCAAAAACGATTTTCATTACTATTTTCACGGATTTAAAAGTCTTATTAAACTCGAAATCATTTCAAACGATATGTGTTTTGTTTGGGAATACTTCAGACTCTAAACAAAATAAGAACAGATTCAAGTGATTCACATTCACATGATATCTGGTCTGCAAAAGTGAACATATCCTGAATGTCAAGATAGGGATGTATTGGAGTCCTAGTAAGCAATGGATGGCATCTGGAGTCACACCGCATGGCATCGTTTGAAACAGTTTTGTAGTTTCGTTCCAAACTAGACGCCGACCGATGCTTATCGTGACGGTCCGCATCTCAGCCAGTTATTCGGCTCTCGCCCCCGGACCTCACAGCAGGACACGGACTCGGCTGACGGGTCCGCACTCAGCAAGCATTACATATTCGATAAAACTATGCGATCGTAAGTCAACTTATTTTTCAAAAAGACTCTCTCTCTCTCTCTCTCTCTCTCTCTCTCTCTCTCCCTCACTCCCTCTCCTGAATAAAGAACTTTGAATTACAAATCATTTATTAGTGAATTTTGATGTCATTCGATGTGAAATCTGATCTCAAATTAGTTTTGAATAAAACCATTTATAAAGCATTTAATTGAAGCAGGACTTCATGTTATCTCCAAATTATGCGAATATTATAAACAGTTTTGCAATTTCGACAAACAATTGATTATTTGCTATAAATTGAGAGAAAATGCAAAAAAGATGACTGAAGTAAAGTAATTACAAACATTACATAAATTTTACATTTGATTTGAAAGAGAAAAAAAATTGTTCATACATTTCAAGTGAAAAGGAATTGAAAATAACATTCAGAGAAAGTAATTTACAATTTAAGACACGTAAGACTTGCAATAAAATTGCCATAAATTCCTTAACTCTTACTTTTAGTCTTACTTTTAGTAAAGTTTTGGAATGACTCTCAAGAAAATAAATTACACGAAAACGGCTTTTATTAATTAATTTGGTTTTTCTCACAATTATTGCTAATAATTGTCGATATTTAAGTTTATTAAATCAATTAATCTTTTTTCTTCAAATCAATTGTTTAAAGCCATTAATTTTGCAAATCAACGACCGGTTGGGACAGACAGAGGGGAACAGAAAATCTATGATTTCTTGTATTTTTGTTCAAAAAGATAAAAATCAAAACGAATTTAAAGTTAAGTTAATATTAATGAAACGGACGACAGATATATGGAATTAGAATAAAGTAAACACATAGACCATCACCACCACCACTACCACTCATTTTTTGCAATCCATGCACATCACTACGTCTGCAGATTTGCACCTCTCAGTTGGGGTTCACCTAAACTTTTGGATTTTTATTTCGGTAAATAACAAAGCGGTGGACAACATGTTAGCGACCTTATGATGCGCTCCATATTAGCATAAATCATATGATAAACAGCAAAACAATATGAGGAGAGAGTGAGAGAGAGAGAGAGAGAGAGAGAGAGAGAGAGAGATCCATATCAGAGAATGATTGCTTGCTCTGAATGTGGATAACATGGGTGGTATTGAAATGATTGAACAACTGAATGAGTGGCTCTCAATGTTCACAATAAGTGAATGCATTCGATATATGATATATAGTTTGCATTCATATGATTTTGTGCTTATTTTTTATCGTTTTTCAGTTCTGAAAGCAAACGCCTGCTCTGCGCTATTCTTTGCTATTCTGTGCACTACTCGTATATTTACGACCAGAACAGAGAGCAAACCAAATGGCGAACTAAACGCCAATATATACTCTATTAAAAAAAATACTTTCGGTAAGAAAGAAACCGGTCTTAAGGAAAATGAGAATATAAGTGATAGAATGTATGAGTGCTTGTGAAGGGCTGTGAAGGGCATGTCATCTGTTATGTTCTTTTGATGCCCACGCCGTCAATTGTGCCAAAGAGACAACTTTTAGCTCTGAGGCAATTATATATGAAAATCATTCAAATGACACAAAATATGATGGCAGGGGTTGGACCAGGACTTCATAAATTTCATGATTCGCTCTGCGATTGACTTTTCTGAGAGTAAACAAGAAAAACAGTTTCGACTCTAAAAGCATGAAAACCATGAAATTGCAATTTCTTTGCACAACAGATAACTTGCAATTTTGTGGTCAACCAATAAAACACTAAAAGCAGGTCTACCTGTCTCTACCTGTGCGACCATAACCACTATGACATAACATTAGGAAAACGTGACTCAAAAAAGAGTAAATTTAGAGCAAATTTTATGGCATTTTATCTCAATTTTGTGTTTGAAAATCAATTAAATATAATGTCATTCAAACAAATGCCGCACAGAATGCACTCACATATACACACATTCAGTATAAGAACCGGAATTATCCAAGAATTTCATCAAAATTAGTGATTTTAAGCACAGATCAGAGTTCGGCACAAAGTATGACATACTGTGTATAATATAAGAGAAAGAGTGCTATCAATTGAGTGCCACAATTAGGCGCTTCGTTTGAGAAACATTTCTGTTTGTCGCCTGAAAGACTGCCACCGCATATATCAGCGATGGTCAGCCCCCCAATTTGCCTAAACTTCTCAAATCAGCCCCTACCAGCCCCTCTAATTTGGTTGTAGCGCTAAGTGGAATGCCTGTCGGAGCGTATATATATTGAATGGGCATATATTGTATATTTGGTGGCGAATTGTAGAGACAAACAAAAAAAGGTAAGTTTACAGCGAAAAGAGAGGCTTCCGATTACAGAGTAGAGCGGCTTTCGGTCCAATTCTACAAAAGACATGTGGATGTGAAGTGAAAGGTGCAAACATTGTCAACATTGTGCCCATAGAACAGCACATTGTGGTCACATTGCAAAGTATGGCCTCAGACATGTTACTTACCCAGCATGAGGTCCAGTGCATGACTCGCATCAAAATCCAATCCACAAGTCCTGTCATTCGGACCACAATTACAGTGAATCACAAAATTTCTTAAAAATTCAAGAATTCAAACGAAAAATCAGATTTTGTTGGCGTTCCTGATATTATGAGACTCTGTCTGATCTGATGTCACAAAATTGAAACTGAACGTGGAATCGAGTCAAGTGATTCCGTTATGCCTGTGCTCATCATCAGCTCTGATGCGTCGCTATAGTAGACTACGTCATGAATTAACTCTTTTAATATACTTTTCACAAGACTTAAGAGCTTAGGTGTTAATGAGGCAAATGTGAAGCCAATGGCGAACCAAATGTATGGCAAATGTTTTGAAAATTGTGAACCAAAAGAGCAAAACACCCAAAGGATCCCAAATTAGAGGAAAGGCAGACAAATATTGGTAAAACTGCTTCTGAATCACTTGTGTTTAGTGAGACAACACATATGATAACCAACGCATCAAACTATAAACTCTTGCTATCACTGCCGAACACAACTCTTGAGCACCGGTTCTCTGTACTGAAATGAAATTGTATGACATTCCAACTTATGCTATGCTGTGGCGTCTATGGCCTAACATTAGATACCCTGCACAACGAGCACAGGCATAAGTCCGGCTTATCGGATCAAAAGCATACCATTTTTTACAGCATAAGAACTGATACCAGACTTTTCAGTCCAACAGTTTTTAATCCTTCAACAAAAGAAGATTTGGTCCAATCTTAGACTTCTTATACGAAACAAGACTTCCAAGACTTACTAACTTTCGAGTCATTTCAACAATAGTTAGAACTTAGTGTCGAATAATTTTTTTGGATTCAAATTCCTCTTATTATTAAATAAAACCTAAGACTAAGTCTTTCTAAGACCAGATTTCATTCAACACAACACAACTTAAAGCAAACTTTTAGCTTATATTCACAGAATTCAAACCAAAGCTTATTATAAAAACCCATTTATTTTACTTTCAATTCATTCATATCAATAATAAGTGATTTTAACGACTCTTATATCAGTTATGAAAGATATTTAACCCTAAATCAGCGATAGTCAAGAGGGGTATTACCTCAAATCGTTCTATGATTGGGATTTAAAAGGTTTAAAAATTCTTACATTTCGTATATGGACAGAGTGGAGGTCTTGCTGGTGATGGTGGTGTCGGCTCTGAATTAGCATGAAATCAGAATAAATTGAGGCAAAGAAAAGACGAGCAAATGTTACTTTTTATTTGATAAGGGGATGGACTTTAATATTATTCATTTCCATTAAGCGTAACAAAGAATAGCATTGACTTCCGTAATGGGTTTTGAGAACAATGGTTATATCCCTTCGGCATCAAATGCACACAAACACTGATGTAAAAGAAGAGATGCTTTTTATGTATTCACTCAGTGCTCGGCATATAATGGAGGGATGCGGAGGAAAACGGAGAGGAATTAGAGAGAGAATAGTTTGAAAGGAGAGGCATATCTGGGATAACAGGCAAGTGTCAGATTGTGTTTGTCTATTGCTATGACATGGCCTATCAATTAGCCAAATGCGAGTCCTGTCAACACACAGGCATTAGAATAACTGTTGAACAGTCTGTTTGCACAATACATACGACAATTGAATTGTTGTACTCAATGTTGCACTCAATCTATTCCCTCAATGTTTTCCCTCAAAGACTACATCTTTAGGCTCAGACTCTCTTTTATGACCCAAATGTCTATTTATATGTCTCTCGACTTTAAATCTAATTTAAACTCTCGAATAATCATTGATTTAATTCTTAAATATATTATAAATATATTATAATTCGATTCAATTATAGCGTAAAACAAGTCATTAGTTGAATCACCAGAAAATAAAAGTAACAAATAATGGAAGAGCACTCGAGTTAGTCCCTCCACAGGGTATAGAGACTGCATTTACGAACCAAAGTATCCATTTTCCACAATTTGCCGCTAAATTAAGCCAAAATCGAGTTTTAAATCATTAGAAGAAAAGAAGAAATTTCGCAAAATTTATTTATTTTAAAACAAGCTTTCATAGGATCCTATAAAACGATATTAACTAACATAAGTTAGTATACAATGTATTTTATATTTTTAATCGAGATTTTTGCTTATTTTTAACTGGTTCGAGGTCGGGTTTCTGCTAACAGAGAACAAGATAAGTAACCACATATGTCTATACAGTAAAACATGGATTGGGTAAACAGGGTATTGGGTAAACTTATGGTTGAGGTATACTAAGACTGAGGACAAAC
>JAQIXD010001986.1:0-12111 GCA_034699985.1 Minunthozetes semirufus | reverse complement strand
ATTAACCAACAAAGCCCTCAAATATTTGATAAATATTTAATTAGACTTTTTAATAATAATAGTTCAAAACCTAAAATTAAACAAGATAATAATAGTTTAGATTCATTCAGTTATAGAATATGTGATGACTTAAGTGAAGTGGTGTTACAGTATTTGTCACTCGAAGACAAGTTTAGACTTGAATGTGTGTCCAAACAGTTCCAGAGGACTATCTTTCAAAAACAGAACGAATTTGAACTGAGCATAGGTGTCGAGTCTTATTCAAATTATTCGAATTACATCAAGAATAAAGAATTTGAAAAAATACAATCAGTTGTTAAGAAATGTCCAAATATCAAATGCCTCCGAATTATCCGAATTATGCCCCACCATTATTATCTACCACTATGTCATCCAATGGATTGGATCGATTGGATGAATATAATAAACAATGGTTTGAATATAAATAAGATTTATTTACCTGATATTCCATTCATTACCATTACCATTAACAACATTCATATTTTTAACAAAATTGTAACAATGTTCAATATATTTGGTGAAAGATTAAAATTCTTCGAAGCAACTAATTTGACAAATAATTTACCTCTGCAATTATTAAAATTAACGAAAGTTGAGCAATTACAATTAATTAATTGTCAATTCAATCATTTAAGAGAAAGTAAATTATTTAAATTGACCAAGTTCACCACAAATTGTACACAATTTAATTATAATGATTGTCTCACTTTTATAAACAATAATCCTGGTATAAAATATTTGTCGTTAACATTGACATCAGATTTCCATTTAAATGATGACTCAATTTTATTGTTATATGAGTTAACAAAAGTGAAAAATTTAATTCATTTCGGAATAAAATCTGAAATAAATTGCGAAACATTACTAATAATAACACAAATGAAACTTAATTGTACTCAACTCAAGAGTTTTGAGTGTAATATAGGAATAACTTCTAATGATTCCAAAGGCTTGAATGAAATACTGTCACCACTGAAGAAGTTTAAACAACTCAAGAGATTGGATCTCAAACTCATAATAGATAACTATCACAACATTTTATGGGACTCACCTGAAAATCAAGTGAAAGGATTTGAAAATCTAACCCATCTTCATCTTGAATTTGGAAGTCCTTCTGGTTTAATCGCTGTTAATCACTCGATTCCTCTATTGTGCAACTTAATCATGAATATGAGCAAGCTCCAAGAACTAACAATAAAGCATTGTGTCATTAATATTCGAGATATTATTTCTTCACTTGCGAGAAGTTTTAAAATAAATTTAATGAATCGGGACAATATTCGAATGATTAAAATGAGCCAAATTAGATCTTAACTCAAAATAGAAGACAATCACAACATTTTATTGGACTTACCTGGAAATCAAGTAAAAGGATTCGAAAATTTGACCCATCTTACTTTAAGATTTGGAAGGCGTTTGACATGCTTTATCGCCGATACTCCCTGTCCATTTTTATGCAACATAATGTAACATATGTAACATGAGCAAACTACATGAATTGAGAATATACCTTAATGTGAATATTGGTATTTCTCACCCAAAATATCATTGCATTGCTGAAACATTTGAAAACTGTGGAAATAATACCAATTAATTATTTATTATGTTTTAATCCCTTGTATTTAATGTTTAATTTTGTCTAATATTTGTGTTAATTATTGCTTTAATTTCGAGAAATAAGTTGCGAAACATTACTAATAATAACACAAACGAAACTTAATTGTACTCAACTCAACAGTTTTGAGTGTAATATACGAATAACTTATAATGATTATCAAGGCTTGCATGAAATACTGTCACCACTGAAGGAGATTAAACAACTAAAGAGATTGGATCTAAAACTCACAATAGATAACTATCACAACATTTTATGGGACTTACCTGAAAATCAGGTGAAAGGATTTGATAATCTAACCCATCTTCATCTTGAATTTGGAACACCTTCTGGTTTAGTCACAGATAACAAGATTCCTCTATTGTGCAACTTAATTATGAATATGAAGCTCCAAAAACTAACAATAAAGCATTGTCTCAGTAATATTGAAAATGTTATTTCTTCACTTTCGAGAAATTTTAAAAAAATAAATACTAAAATAAAATAATAAAATAATCGAGACAATATTCGAATGGTTAAAATGATCCAAATTAGATCTTAACTCAAAATAGAAGACAATCACAATATTTTATAGGAATACACTGGAAATCAAGTGAAACGGTTTGAAAATTTGACCCATCTTACTCTCAGATTTGGAAGAAATTTAGATGTAATCATTGATAGCTCCAGTCCTCTATTGTGCAACATTTTCATAAATATGATCAAGATTCAACAACTGACTATATATCATTGTGTCAATAATACAGACAATATTTGTAATGTTATGCGTTCTCTAAAACATTTGAAAAGTGTAAAAATAAAGCATTGTAATATAATAAAATTTCTTTAATTAAAGGCAGGAACAATTTCTTGATAATAAGTTGTATATACATACATAATTATATAATTGTATGAAATTTTATTAATCATGTTTTTTCTATCACTTATTGTAATAATTATTTGATATTTCTTTGAATTGGTTCTTAACTTTCACTCTAATTAAAGTTTGTATTTTCACTTCTGATCCAATTAATAGCGAAATAAATACTGAAAAATAAGATTATTGTACATAAAATGGTGACCACAATGAACGGGACCAGTTGCACGACAGGTGGAGTAGGCTTTTCAGCCGGAATAGGGTTTGTAGCATTAATCATATAGCCCAGACTCCATCCAAGATCAGTGTTACCTATTTTTTCAGAAAACATTATGTTTGGCCACATTCTGTCTTTTAATCCCTTGTATTTAATTTTTAATTTTGTCTAATATTTGTGTTAATTATTGCTTTAATTTTGAGTAAAACTCATTTTTGTATGAATTTTGTGTAAATAAAGAAAAAGTCTTAAAACAATTGATTGATTCTCGCGATAAAAATCTCAAAGAATTGATTAGAAAAACATTTGAAAAATGAATTCTTTAAGAGTTTTACGTTTTGCCACAAATTATCCATTAATTTGTTCAAAGAAACTAATTGTGAATCAATTGAAGTCATTCTCATTGACATCAAAGTCATGTAAAGACTCAAAACCTCATAAACTGTTTGATGTTCAGAGTTATGTCGAGAAGAGAATTAAAAAGTTGTTTTCCCGATATTCTGATCGCTTTGAAGACCAGTTAAAAGCCATCCGATTCGCAGAGTTTATGTACAAACATTTAGTGACAAAACCATGGATTAAGTTCTTCGGCAAAACTACAGAAAACATACCCATAATTGAGATTAAAGAAGTCCAGAGATTAAAGGATAGTATGTTTCGACTGACCTTTGATATGAAGGGCTATAAACCAGAAGACATTAATGTGATTGTGGTTAAAGACAACTCACAGATAATTGATAGTGGAATTACCTCAACTATTCTTTACATCGAAGGAAAGGAATCGCTTCCAACAAAGACCACAAAATATGAGTCGAAGGCGTGGAGAGTGTCTGCTATTGAGTGCATTATTGACCCGAAAGTCATCACAAGTAGTATTAGCGCTTATTTGGATTCCGAAGGACTTCTTGTTATTGATGGAGACCTACCAAAGCGTTCGACCTCTGGAGTGAAAGACATTAAAATATGAGATAATTTTCATCTGTTTTTCTCTTAAACTTCTATTTAATGAAAAATAACTAAAATATAAGAATTTAATGAATTTTTAAATAAAACTTTATTTCAATAAAATTGTTTGTTTAAAGAATTGTTTGACAAATCAAATAACAGTTACTCTTATTCTTAGGACATTTAAGTTATTTTCAAGTCAAATCTGATAAAAATTTCAAATTTATCCAGTTCGTTTCCAAATTTTCACCGCTGTATTTATTGGACGTGTTTCACCCCGAGTCATACCAAGTATAATTCCTGATAAAGAAGAACTATTCATCGAGCATTCAAGTCCCAGAGAATCGTTTCTTGGCCCATATGGTAGATGTCTCTCACCATAAGGGCCAACGGAGTATTTTTTATGATCTAAGTCAATTAATGTAGTACACCTTCCTCCTATGTAAGAAAATATTGTTTGATTTGCTGCTTGAGTTTCACCAAATTCTTCAGTTTCATTTCCTTCTGCTCTGAAGAATAATCCCGCGTAATCTTCAGTCACTTCAGTCCACTCCATTTTTGGCCACAAAACCTCTGGTGGAGACTGATGTGGAAGTTGAGTGTAGAGGAAATCAATTGGAATTATTGAATCCAACGTACTTTTCATACGAACTAATTCAAATTGCATCTCGCTCATTTTTTGTTCAAAATCAGACTTTATAATAGAGTTTTCAATAAGCTGTTCACTCAGCAGTTTATTCATTTCACCATGGTTATCTAATATCTCATTCTCTTTTAGTCCTGGGTGTCCATCTAGTCCTGGTTTTCCATCTTGTCCTGGTAGTCCTGGGTGTCCATCTAGTCCTGGCTGTCCATCTTGTCCTGGCAGTCCTGGGTGTCCATCTAGTCCTGGTTTTCCATCTTGTCCTGGTAGTCCTGGAAGTCCTTGTAATCCGGGTAATCCATCTCGTCCTGGAGACCCAGGGAATCCATCCCAACATCAGAAAAGAAAAGTATTATCAACTGTTATACTGAAAGCAATTGAACTCTAACCAGGAGGTCCACTAATACCAGGCATAGAACTTGTACCAATTGAAAAAAAGAGAAACAAACAAGCAAAAGTTGATTTTAACATTTTTTAAATAATTTTTAATTCAAAATTCACTTAATTATAATAATTATTTCAGTTGTAATGAATGATTTTATTTATATCTGAATTTTACAGCTAATTATCAGTGAATTTAATCATTTATATAAAGGTATAATCATGTATAAACAAATTCTATTTATGAACTAATATAATCACTTTTTCTTATTTCAAATATCACGCAAATAGCTATGATTTTCCGAGAATTTATAAAAAGATTATCTATTTTTCTCTGAAAAGATAGTATTTTAGTTTTCAAAACTCAATTGAATTTCAAACCAAAATACAGTTAAATTATAAAACATTTAATATTCAAAGTATCAAAATTCAAAATAAATTTCAAATAATTCTTTAAACAAAAATATCCTTATCAATTAATAATTATTAATCAGCCAGATATTTAAAGTAATGTATGATTGAGGTATAAAATTGAGAATAATAGTGATTCAAAAAAGAACACAATTCGGATGAGATTAGAGTGATCCAGGTTTATTATCCTATTGTAATATTTTGCGATAATTATCTAGATCATTATTGAACTTTTCACTTGATATGAGTTTGTTGTTACGAATTTCAACTCTTTTGAGATGTTTTAGTAAAGATAGAAGTTTTAAGATTTGTTCTGTTGGTTCGAAATCATCGCATATAATTAGCTTTTGAAGATTGACCATGCTATAAACTAGTGGCTTCAAAATGCTATTTGAAAAGTCATTGTCTTTCCAACTATGGATAGTTAAATGTGTTATGCTTTCCATTGGTAGCAATTTTACTCTTGGTTGTAAGCATTTTTCATCGATATCCAGAGTCAGATCCAATCTCTTGAGTTGTTTGTTGTCTTTCAGCGATGAGAACAATTGGATCAATTCATTATCCAATTTATTAAAATGATAATTACTCTTAAGCCTTAACAATAGATAACAGCGAAGACCCTGGAGTTGAGTACATTTGAGTGACATTCGTGTGAACAGTAGTTCTGGTAATCCATAGTCTATTCGAGTGTTAAATCCGAAGTGAATCAACTTATTAACTGTTAATAACTGGGTTAACACTTCATTGATATATTTCGAGGGCAAACAGTTCAGGTTAATCGACAAGTTATTAATACCAGGACTGTTATTTACCAAAGTAAGACATTTTGAAAACTCTTGTCTTCCATACTCTCTAATACCTATTGTGACCTTGTTCAATTCAGTTAATTTGATATCTTTCACATAATCACACTTGATACGCGGCAGCTCCTTTATAGTCCTACAGAAATTTGATCCATGGTCTCTTATGAAATCCATTAAACAATGTTCAAACCGAAGAGCAAAATGGGTGACCTCTTCAAAGCCATTCAAGTGATTCTTCTGTAAATCTATTAAAACAGATTTACTTTGAGCTTTACTGAGTGTAAGGTCCAATCTCTTGAGTTGTCTGAAGTTGTTCAGCGGTGATAGTATTTCATTCAAATGATTGAAGTCTTTAACTATTATATCAAATTTACAGACAATACTCTTGAGTTGAGTACAGTTGAGAGACATTTGTGTCAATTCTTTGCTGAATAACTGATAATTTATGGGAGAATTCAATTCAAAGTGAATTAATTGTTTGACTTTTGATAACTGGATTAGAGTTTCACTTATATTCACGTCTAATATCGATTTGATGACTAATGAGATGTGATTAATACTCGGATTATTATTGATGAAAGTGAGCCAGTTATTAAAGTTTTCAAAATTGAGCCACAAATGAAAAACTGTTACGAGTTTGCTCAATTTGGCGAATTTGTGATCTTTGATTATTTTAAATTCAAAATCATTTAATTTCACCTGGTTAATGTTAGGAAATCCATTCAAAATGTTTGTGGTCAGTTTTTGACCGGTGAACTCAACAGACTTCAAATTTTGACCACACTTACTTGTTAGCCTAAGCATGAACTCCTCACTGATTGGGAAGCCCAAGCTTATCTTGGTCAAATTTAGGTTTTCATTAATTATGTCTATCCAATCAAAAGTAGGAAAGCCTAGTGTTTGACGGTTAGACCAAGGATAACGAGGATAACTGATCGGTGATAAATTAGAATATGAATCACCCGTAATATAAAGTGCTTTTATATTCGGACATTTCTTAACCACTTTTTGAAGTAAATTCAAGTATTTTCCGCCCATTAATAGATTCTTGTAATCTATTTTCATAAAACCCTTGAAGGTCAGCTCTAAACGCATCGTCCACTCCAACCTCAGCTCATATTGCTTTTTAAAGACAGTCCTCTGGAACTGTTTGGACACACCTTCGAGTGTAAACTTGTCTTCGAGTGATAAATACTGTAACAACACTTCAGACAAATCATCACATATTCTGTGACTAAACGAGTCTCGATTGTACTAAAAACAACTGTTATTAACATCAAGTTTAAACTAATCCGAATACTTTACCCATTCTTCCTCCATAATGATTAATTATCATCGCCAAGATGACTGAAAATTCTAATTTGAAAATGTGCTGCGACTTAAGTAACTAACTTGAAATTAAACATGTATATTTTGAGGAAATCTAATTCAATAAACAACTTCCTTATCATAAATTATGTGCTTGATTATTAACAAAAATACTGGGAATAAAATAAATTTAAATAAGTGATAAACAAATTAAAAATTAACTTTTTCAAGGTCAAGATGAAGGGAAGAGAAGATTTACGCAGTTACTTTATCAAGAAAAATGACTACAATTAAACTAACCGTTCATTGTCTTGATTCTGTGCTAAATAATCATGGTTAACCTTTTTTACTGGGCTCTAATTATTCTATAAAATATTGATAAAATCAAACGCTTTCTAATACAAACTGAGTTAATTACATAACTTGCAAGTTTATATAATAATATATTATAATCTGATTAAAAAAAGGTTACTTTTTCTTTGAAAAGAAAATATTTTTATTTTCAAAAGTCTATTGAAATTCAAATCAAATTTCAAAGAATTTCAGTTAATATTCTGTTTATTATTCTTTGGATCAATTCTTCGACTTTATCTCGCAGTTTCTGCCCTGGAATCCGGGGGCGCAAAGGCACTGGTAGCGGCCAATGAGGTTTGTGCAAGTACCATTATTTTTACAAGGGCTGGAAAAGCATTCATCTATTTCTTTCTCACAGCGGACCCCTTCGAAGCCTAAAAGGAAAAAGGTCAATCAAATTGCAGTATTTCATCAAATCAAACTGAACCAGGAGAATAGAATCATCTTTAAAGGATGGTTTTGTATTTTTATGTTTAAGGAGAAAGGACAAATTCTTAATTACCAGGCAAACATGTGCAGTAAACTAGTTTTCCATGACCTGAACAGGTGCCGCCGTTAACACAGAATGAGGGGTCGCATTCTTTGGTGTGAACTTCACAAAAAGGACCGGTGTATCCGGTAGGACAGTCACAATGGGCATTAATAGATGATTTTACACAAATTCCACCATTTTTACAAAGAGCACTGTCGTCACCTTCACAATTGGTCAGCGCTTTCGAATCAGCTAGTTGTTTGTTATCAACAACTTGATCATTTAAATCAAAATCAACATGTTAATTTAGAAAGGCTTTGAATTTTTCAATTTTTACCTTTATTCAATATCAGAATAATGAATACTACGTTCAATATTTGTAACATTGTCTATTTGTTTTAAAACTAAAAAAAATTACCTTGAAAGTTTCGCGTTCAATTTACTGAAGATATACCCTCTAACTCTACATTACCTCAATAACACAATTTATACACCTGTCAGACTCCTCCCGCAAATGTTTAATCATCCAGAATAGATAAAAATACCACACGAGTAGATGATTAATAACAGAATTATCGAGAAAATCACCCTGGGTAGTCTCAATTATTGGCATTTCATATAGCAATAGTGAAAATCCCTGATTATTTTAGTCCAAATTCTTTTACATTTCTTATGAAATATTTGTTGAAATTATTCTCAGATATCAATCATTAATGCAAACAGTTATTGCTTTTTGTAATTATCAGATATAGGGATAACCAGGGCTCTCCCAAAACAGTTCTATTTAAATAAATAAATACTTGAGTTTTGGCTGAAATCAAATAAAACACACGAAACAGATAATTTTTTGTCACAGAGATATTGATTAAAACATTGATAAAGGTCATGGTAAGTCCTCTTAATAGAGGAAAATAACATAACAACCTGCAAATATTGATTAATGAGGATTATTTGATTAGTGAGGGCAAAGTCTTGTTTAATTATTTGATAATAAATATGTGACTCTTGTGTTGTGATATCAATTAGAGCTCCATTTTCTCTTAAAAACACCACATTTATAACTTAACTTGGTTAATATTTAGTTAACAATTAACAAGTTAATTAAAATGGAAGAGGAGTTGGAGAAATTCAGGGAAATATTGCACTTAATGGTGAAAAAGCCTAAGATTGAGAGTAATGTTGAGTACAGTCGAGACTCGTTTAGTGACCGATTTTGTGATGATATCTGCGAAGAGATTCTTCAGTATTTGTCACTCGAAGACAAATTCAGACTCGAATGTGTGTCCAAACAGTTCCAGAGGACTATCTTTCAACGACAATATAAACTGAGTTTGGTCTGGGTAAATGATTGCGGTCTTACCTTCCGTGATGTAATAAATGTGTATAAAAGTCCCAACTTATTGGTCAGGGAAGGCGTCAACTTACTCGGATCAGTGTTCGAAAAATGTCCAAAAATTAATCATTTAGAGATAATTGGTCATTCTTCAAGTGTACTGGACAATTATTTGTATCAAACTGCCTCATTTTTTGATTGGATAGACATTATTAATGAAAAACTGAGTTTGAGCAAGCTCACTGTCCATGATACTTCTTTTAAAAAATATTCCGATAAAATATTGGAAAGACATGGCTCAAACTTAAAATTCTTCCGGACAACTTATCTGCCCAAGAAATCAAACTTGCCTGATAAAATACCAAATATTGAGGAATTACATATAACTTTCTCCGATTTAGGTGTTATTAAAGGTTATAAATTCGCCAAATTGAGACGGGTATCAAAAGCTTATTGCGTAGGATTCAAGAGCTTTGGAAACTGGTACACTTTCATCAGTAATAATCCTAATATTGAGAATATTAGCTTGTCACTTGACTTGGATTGCTCAACCGAAAAGATAAATCATTCAGAGGCGGTTAAAATTTTCACCAAGTTATCAAAGGTGAAAAATTTAAGCCATTTAGAGGTTAAACCACTTTTGAAATACGAATTGTTTGCTCAGTTAATGGAACAAATTTCAGTAAACTGTACTCAATTAAAGAGCATTAGCTGCAGCACATGGATCAGACTCGAGGTAAACACATCTTTAGATGAAATACTGTCACCACTGAAGAAGTTTAGACAACTCAAAAGATTGGATCTAACACTGGATATGGAGGGAAAACACTTGTTATCTGAAAATCAAATGACGGGATTAGAAAACATCACAGATTTAAGACTAGGGTTTGGGTGGTATCCGAGCGACTTTTCTGACCATGTATTAGGCCTGATGATAGTGAACATGGTCAATCTTCGAAGCCTAACAGTTAAGTGTACAATAAAACTGAGCCAAGAAGTCCTCAAAATTTGTGATTCTCTTAATCGTCTCAAATTCAACAATTTAAACGACAAAACTAATAAATTATCTAATGATTTATGATTGTTAAATCAATTTATTAAGAATAGTTTTGTTCTTTTAATAAATACATTAATAGCTTATAAATAATAAATTAATATCCCTTTTGATTGAATTTCAATTTCAAGTTGAAGAATAGCTTAATATATCACTTAAGGGTCTCATATTTCAAGAATAAGTTTCATTCCTTTTAACTCTTAATTTAATTTCAGTTTATTTTCATTAATTCTTATTTCAATACAAATAATGAAAATGTGTTTTGTTTTGCAATTGTTTTCATTGTTTTTGACTTTTCGTAAGTTTTTGTTTTGTATTCAATGAAAACGATTTAATCAATGAATTGTTCGCTCATTCAGTGTTTGCTTCGAGTCTTGTATTTATCGGTAATTATAGTGAACTCAACCCTAAAGGCTGTGGTCTGTCCAGAGTCTCGTCAGGAATGAACACCAATTGCTTTGAATGGCATAAAGACGTCAATCCTTCCATTCAAAGAGGGAAAAATGTTTTGTTTGGTGAAGCACCATGGGTTGTTATGTTACGTTATGATGTAATTGAAAATAATTCGTAAGTTGCATTATAATATTTTGTCGAGTTTATTAAATATTATAAATAATTAAGCTATTTAAACTAATTTCAGTAAATAAAACTTTTGAAAAATAGTGTTGTTGTTTATGAATGTAGTGGTTCTATAATTGCCAATCAGTGGATAATAACCTCAGCTCATTGTGTACAAGGGTAATTCACTTAAATGCACTTGATACTTTAGTTTAGAAATTTCTAATAAATATTTGCAATCAAATAATAGCGCCTTTAATATCAAGATATTTATCGGATATAACTTTACTCGAAATGTTAAGAATGAAAAGAAATTCACAGAATCTAATGAGACATACATTCATCCTGGTTATCTTGACGATGGACCCGGTTATGACATCGGTCTGATCAAAATGAATAAACCCGTTAATACCAGTAATGAATACTTCGGTGGTTTCGTCAATAGTTTATGTATTCCTCAAAAACTAATCGGTGAGAGAGAGGATAGTGTAGAATATGGTCTAATGAGTGGTTGGGGCGGACCCTTTGCTCCTTTGAAAATTGCACCTTCGAAAATACATTCTGTGAATTTTAGTTTTGCTGGACCATTCCTGGGAGAATATCTCAGATCAATTGGAGAAGCTGACAATATTGAATTTCAAGGAATATGCATGGTAAATAACTAGTTTAATACAATAATTTTAGAGTATAGTTTTATTACATAATACAAATATCTCTCGGCCTTCCCTCAATTCAGTTGCCCTCAAAACTTTTTTTAATTGTTTAATAAATATATTTTTGACCAGGGTGACTCTGGAAGTCCACTTTGGCAATATGTCAATGGAAGGGCAGTTATTGTAGGCGTCATTAAAAGTGTACCAAAAAGACAGACAAATGAGCAAGACTACTTTAAGTGCCAAAGAGATGACCAACAAGGAGGTGTGTTTTTCATTTGGGTCGATAAAGTCATTGATTGGATTCAAAATGTTACCAAGTTAAATTGACAAGTTTTATAAAACTTCGTATAAGTTATATATCATGGTTACATAATCCTGGGTTTCCTCATAAAAATATGAATACTTGATTAACCTTTAGTCTAGACTGCGGCCGAAAATTCGGCCAAAATTCATTTGAAATTCATTTAAAAATCAATGCCACGGT
>JAQIXD010001985.1:0-12113 GCA_034699985.1 Minunthozetes semirufus | reverse complement strand
AGAGAGAGAGAGAGAGAGAGAGAGAGAGAGAGAGAGAGAGAGAAGTGTGAAAAGTAAGCAATGCTAATATGAGATGCGCTTAATTGGCCATTACATGCCTTACATGCTTTACGTGTCGATAAGACAACGACAAAATCCTAACGATGACATTCATTAATGAGATTGAGTGCCACTTCTGTTAACAGAGGAGGAGTTCTTTGGCTAACTTTTTAAAAACGGATATTGAGTTAAATCGACTCAATAGTCTTCTGTCGATATATGAATTCATAATTGAGTCGACAAACAGCAAACAATCTTTGGATTTGAAACAAAAAATGACAAAAGTTTGTGATCTTCTCAGAGATTGCTTTCATAACAACAATTTCTTAATCGAAAATATTCTCAAATAATCAAATAAAATTTCATTGATTTCTGATTCTACAGATTTAGAGTTTGATCTAAGAGATAATCTATCAAATTCTCAATTCCAAGAACAAAATATATTCTCTAAGTCTCCTCCAAAATCATTAAATACTATGGATAACAAAGAAGAAATATTATCGTCGTCTTCCGGTGAGTTTATTATCAAATTTTGGTTTATTCTAAAAGTTGTCAAAATATTATTTTATGATAAATCTATTATATCATAATACTATTGTACTCTTAATTTAATCCAAATAATAATTTTTTTGAAATTTTATAAATTCTTTTATTGTAATAATAATTAATTTTATATTAAGATTTTCTGCTTTTTTCTATTGAAAAATAGTCAAGACCAGATTTAGACTTAGGGGGAGCGTTTAATTTTTCCCCTCTGGTCCAGACTTTGCAAAACTTACCCTGAATCTTTGCAGAGCATCATAGTCTAAGGTAGTCTGAGTCCAATATTCAAATCGTTAAAAGTTTTGGTTATTTTGAGGAAAAATCCTCTTTAAGACCGAAATCAAGAAACATACAAATTGTTTTGTTAAGTACAATGTTTCCTATTTTCTTACTAATCTGATCTAAATTACTTTATTCAGTTTGAACATGAATTATGAAGAATGTTTCATATGATTTGATTCTTTTGAATCTCAGATTTACACAAAAACTTCATTTTTGTGAAACTATTTAATAAGAATTATAAAAATAATTGTTAGACTCGAAAGGGTTAATTTGAAACCTTCTTAATTTATTACTTGATTTTTGTAAAATTGTTTGAAAACAAACCTTCAATTGAAGTCAATATTATTTGATCACTAAAACATTGGTACTGTTAAGTAAGTTTGGACTTAATAAATAAGGTTCTTATTATTAATTCAATTTATTTAAAATGAATTTATAAATGAACTTAAATATATTGATTGAAAATCATTATCAATGAATCATTAGAAAAGATTATTAAATAAATTAAAAGATGAATCAAATGACAATTTGTTCTAAAATATGACAAAATATGTTTTTAAGTGAATGTCTGCCATCTCTCGCATATGACTAACATTTTTACTTCTTTTCCATTAATTTAATGTCTTTTGACCAGAATTTTCAAATATATTTCTTATGTAGAATTGTTGGCAAAAATTCTCCTTAAAGATGATCTTTAATTACCTCTAAATTGAGAATATGTCTGTTAAAAAAACAATGAGTTTGTCTATGTTTTCAAAATTAGAGGATTAATCAAGACTTGATAACTAGTGCTAGTTTTGCTGACTCGACAAATCAGAGGCAGTAATTTGACATAAATTGACATGTTAACTTTGATACAATTTAAATAAATGGCGAAAAAGATTCCTCTTGGTCAAGGTTCTCCTTGAAATCTGTACAAAATGGCGTATTTACAAATAGATGAATTAGAGCTGTCACATCTTTTTAGTCCAGAGATGACCGAACTAATCAGTTCTAGAACTTCTTGGTAGTGTTTAGCAGGGGATGTTCCATCTTTCATTTTTTTCCTAAAAACTTAATTTTTCAATAATGTTACATTTTGGTCCATAATGGATTATACCAATACTTTATCATTCCTATAGACCAGGGATAGCCAAGCTCGGCCGACTCTGGGGATTAGGGGAGGGTAAAATGGCGGCCAAAATTGGCGGGAAACGTCCATTTTGTCCTGAATTACTGGTCCTACAGCAGCGTAAACGTTAAATTCTGTTTAAATTAAGTTGAATATAATGTAAATCCAATTAAATTAGCAAAATCTCCTGAAATAACTGACAAACATTTTCTTGGTGGGGGCCGATTTTCCCCCAAATTTTTCCCAAATCTCAGGGAGGGGTTTTTCAGGATTTTTCCGACTCAGGGGGGTTTACCCGTAACCCCCTGGCTATCCCTGCTATAAACTTTATGATCTCTTATCTGATAAGACTTATCATAAGACTCTTAAGATAAAGGAATAGAAATAAAGGAATAAGATGAAGTAAAGCAGTTGTGTTGAAAGTCCTCAGCCTCGGAGGAATAGGTGGTGATTTTTTCGGGTAGAGTTCAGGGGGATTCCCCCTAACTAATCCCCTAAACTTATCGATATTTCCTTTTGACTAAAATACCTAAAATTAAAGTTAATTTAAATAAAAAAATCTCATTTTTCTTCAAAATAAACTTCAAATTAAAGTTGCAATGTACAATATGTACAATAGTATAATAGTTTTTATATTTTAATCAAAAGAAAATATCGAGTAATGATGTGTTTAACTCAATAAACAATTAATTATAAAATTGTTTTTGTCTTAAAAGTGGTTGAAAGAGATATGAAGAGGAAGAGACCCCGAACTGCATTCACAGCCAATCAAATAAAAACTTTAGAAAATGAATTCGAAAGGAATAAGTATTTATCGGTTTCAAAGAGATTGCAATTATCCAAACATTTGTCACTCACTGAAACTCAGGTAATTTACATCATTTAAAACAATTGAAATCAATTTATGGCAAAAAATTATTTTATTTGTCTTTAAGATTAAG
Organism: Minunthozetes semirufus; assembly: GCA_034699985.1. Lineage (NCBI taxonomy): Eukaryota > Metazoa > Arthropoda > Arachnida > Sarcoptiformes > Punctoribatidae > Minunthozetes > Minunthozetes semirufus. The sequence continues at coordinate 9,197 of JAQIXD010001985.1, read as the reverse complement.
ATTTGGTTTCAAAATCGGAGGTAAAGAACAACAATAATGTATTTCTTTAAGATTTTATTGAAATTATTGAATTCAGAACCAAATGGAAGCGAAAATACACGACTGATCTCGAAGTTATGGCACAACAGTACTATCAGTCAATGGGAATACATTCGCGGCCCATATTTGTTGGGGACAGGCTTTGGCTCTTCAATAATGGACATCAAATTATTCAAAGTTTAGAGTCTTCGGCAAATGAATTATCTTTTGTGTCGAATACATTCAATAAAAATATTATTTGAATGAATCACTCATTAATTGATTCATTTATTGATTACTTTTAATATAAGACTAAATAATCAAAACTTCATTTAATAAGAATCTAATAATTTATCTCTTCATTCAATAGTTAGTAATATTTGACTTAAATTTAATGTATTTATCGATAGTTGTAATTCAGGCAAAATATTGTCTAATATTGTCATTAGGAGTGGCATTAGGAGTGTCCCATCTCTTGATATTAAACTAATAAAATTATATTTGATTATCATTTTGTAATTCATTTTCTGTCCGTTCCTTTCATTATAAGTGTTTGACAAACACTGTCTGTAATTAAAATAAACGGAAACTCAATTATAGGAAACATTACTAAACATTTAATTAATTTAATTAAAAGATAATTATTTTGACTCAAAGTCTGATTCAGAGGACAAACAATCAAAATAAGAGAAATATAAGTAAAAACATTGGATTTGTTTCACTCTTTGTTGACTCAATTGATAGCAAATAACAGTATATTTGAGTCAATATTATATAAAAACGAAAAACAAATACAAATGAATTCAATAAATGGTTTTTGATTCAAATTTTTGTGGCATTTCATCGGTTTGTGATAAATCCCGAATATTGGAACTGCTTTCGGGTACAGCCGATGGCTTTAAGGCGTACGGATGTAAGGCTTGTTCGCAATGAATATTGCCGTCGATGTCGATCGCAAAGTCATAACTTATCGGATGAGTCAACGCCTCCTCAATGACCGCCTCCAGAGTCTCTCGAGTTATATATGTTTCTGAGCGTTTGATTTCTTGTCGAACCATTTGATCCAATCGATTGCTTATTTGTTTTTGTTCTTCCGTTTGTTTCAAATACTGGACAATCATTTTTTGGTCAATCATTTGATTCATTTTATCCATTCTTTCGTCCCTTAAACGACCGATTCGTTCGTTTTCTTTATTATTTTGTTGAATGAGTTCCAATTGATTGAGTTCTTCACTTCGAACCTTTTCGGCGGAGAGACCACCGGCCGAAAGAGTGGGTAAATAAAACTGTTTGTGAAAATAGTCATTAATTGAACGCATATTTCTGGCAAATGTTTCATCCATTTCTCTCCGATGTTTATCTTGTTCTTCTGAAAGGAGTGGTTTAGACTTAATGCGGAACAGCTTTGATGGCGCAATCGGTGACCAAATAGGTTTACGTTTCGGTTCTTTCTTTTTTCCCTTCAAATGATATCGATTTGATTGATATAAATGATTGACAATAATCTGCTGTCGAATCAAAATACAGTTTCGATTGAATTCATTAAATATTTTATTCATATTTTGTTTTGTTTTTTAATTCAATTGTTTTTTGAATTTCAAAATCTATTCAAATGTTTACTCTTTTCGCAAGTCTTTCATCTTTTTAAATGGCGTCCAATAGATGGCAGTAAATCCAACAAAACTTTCAATTATTCATATTCTTTGTATTCTTGAGTTTTCTCATCGGTTTATAGTCCGAATTCGATTAACCATGTTCATTTATCATTGACAATATCATAAAATTTCATCTTTTTATTATACTTTAAGATAATTATTCTTTCATTAAAAATTATAATAGAATTATATGTTTGTATATTTTGGTCCTTCTTAACTCTCAAAGTCTTTTTTCTTCTTACCAAATGATATGACCTGAATAATTCCACTATTTTTTACCCCTAAAGTATGAATCATGGTACAAATAAAAATTAGAGATATTAATCATTCAAAATAAATTTAATTGTGAGATAAAACCAGGGATTTCATACTTTATAAAACACATGAGAGATTATTCCAGGAACATACAAGTTTTAATATGTATTTAATGGCGGTTTATAAGAATAAATTATCATACACAAATTATGAACATAATATAAATAATTTATCTATTAATAACCATGATAAAATTAAATTTTCCACTCTTCAGCTAAAAAACTTCACAAAAATGGCGGATGACTTGATTTTGTGAAATCTCAACTCAACTCAACTATTAGTAGAGATGAAAATGACTAATAATTTCATAGTACCTTGTTCTTAAAAATTTTTCCTCGCTGGCATCTTGTAGATGTAGAATGATTCTGAAAGGAGATTTTTATAATCTTAGCTAGCTGATTTATAAAGTAAAGAATCCCGAAACTATCGAAAATTGTTATATTTTTCAAAATTAAATATTCAATTATTCGAAAATAGCAAGCTGCTATTAAGATTAAAGATAAAGGCAAGGGCTTATACAGTCTTTCTTATTGAAGTGCAGACATACACAAGTGTATATACCAATTTTATATATAAAGTTGAAATATTTCGTCAAACAAACTTCGTCAAATTACTTACCCTCTGACCAATAGACCAATAAATTGTATTTAATTAAAACTTAGCATGCATAAAAATTATAGTGTTTACGAATGATTTTCTCCAATTCCAAATAAGTAAAACCTTGCTATGTTTGAACTAGCATAAGAAAAAACATACAATAATCTTAAATATTAAATTTTGTCTCTAGGTAGTTTTGGAGAAATTCAAAAAAGAATCAAAAATAAAGTATAGGAAAAATCTGAAAAATAATTCATTTACAATTGACTAGTAATTTTTAAACTTGAATCATTAAGTAAATGACCTTGCTAAAATTTTTAAATCTAGATTAAAAAATTCTAGAATAGTTCTTTTATATTCTTCATCAGCTAAAATAATCTTACTGAAGAACAGAATCAAGTGAATCAGGTTTGATCACTAATTTTCATCTCTACTAATATAATCAGTTCATTCAAATTAATAGTTTAAGAAACAAATGATTTTACCAAAAACTTAAATTTTTATGATTAAATTTATCTAAATATTGATCAAACAAATTAAGCAAGTTCAATCAAGTAAACTTTCAGCTGTTTTCCAATATAATTGTGAGATTAAGCCATTTTAATATTTTTAAACAAATCATATAATCAACGAATTTAATGTTTTTTTACATATAATTGCTAACCAAAACTGTAAACATAGTGTTATTCTATAATAGATAATCTCTTATTCTTAAATTTTAAATTTTCTTAGAACTCATTTTATGATTAATTATTAATTTGATTGATTATTAATGATTACCTGTCATTAGAAAATTGTATTAAACTTACGGTTAGTTTAGTTTCATTCAAATGAAGAAAACTATTAAATCTTTTCGATAATAATTAATAAATGATATGAAGTGTAAAGAAATGTGAATATCCTTAGGATTTGATAATTTGTTATTTGAAAATGAATTCAATATAAACCTCATATGAAATGTGAAATGTGTAGCGAATCACTCGATTAGAGATCGACTTCATCGGTAAAAAATGCCAAATATTTTCTTCATTCATTAATTCATTGGTATTCACCAATAATTTTGGAATTCATGAATAAGAGGATAAATTTTTAGCCATTTTTACATACTTATAGTTTGAATTGATTTCAAAATTTGATTCAAATATTTGTTATAAAAAATATCGTTCAAAATGACATTAAATTAAGTAAATCGATATCTAATACGATATCAATAAATAAATGTTACGATCATATCATAGAAGTGTTATCTAAACTGTCGGTAATTTTCTTAAGAATTAAAGTGAATTTTTTATTAGATTTTTGTTCGTTATTTTCAATCAAATAAGAAATTCTAAAAACTCAAACTCTTAGGGCTTTTTTCTCACGTCTTTTCTCGAATATTTGAATAATAATAAAGCTATTAAATGAGCTAGCTATCTAAGCTGCTAGGCATATCTGCTGTTAAGACTATCTGAATGACTGAAAAAGCAGTTTTAAAGTTGAAAACAAGTTTTTGTTTGCAAAATCAAAATTTTCTCGTTTTGGTTGAGTTAATGAAGTTCTTAGAGTTCGAGGATTTTGAAATTTTTTCTTAAATATTATGATATTATGAGTAGTTTTACATAATATATAACTTTGAAAGTGAAGAGCATTTGTGTCGCCATTGAATTTAATTATGTGATAAAAATCAATGAAAATAGACATAAATTATTTAAACAACATATAAATAAACGAATCTTTTTTCCATTAGTTTTAAATATGAGTCATAAATATAACTTCAGATTAGAAGAATCGAAATATTTATGAATTATTAACTCAATCAAAATGAAGTGACTCTATCCACTCCATCCACACCATCCACGGCTAACATTTATATTCAAATAATTATCCAATTTATAGATAAAGATTGTGTTCTTTATGTTCCATATTATCTAAATTTTTGTTTTTGTTTTCTTTAAAACTTAAACTAATTTTTTTTGAATTAAACTGGTTTTTGGTAATTATCTAATCTAAACCATAATGTATTGAAAGAATCTAATCATTTGACTATAATTTGATGAATTATTTAAATTAATTAAAGTCTTATTTTTGTTTCAATTTATAATTTGAAGAATGAACTTGGAACAGACTAATGATACAAATTAATTGGACGATTATATTCTAGTTCTGTCAGAAGTCAAATAAAAGAAAAAAAAATAATTAAGTTTAGATTCAATTGAATTCTTTTATAAATTGTTTGAATTCAAAACTAAATGAAATGAAATAGTTTTCATTTAATTGATTATCTCAGTATTTAAAGAACAGATATTCTTAATTTCAAAGCTCAGACTAAATGTTTAATTTGGAGCAAGTATAATTCAAAGAAAAACAATATTCTATGATTAAAATGGTTGAACATTTCATTTCGATATTATCTTTTGATTTATTCATTTGAATTTGAAATCGTTTTTTCATTTGAATAATAGATAGAAATATAAGCATTCGTTTCACTAAACCTAATGTTTGCCTACAAAACACTTTTCATTGATTTTCAGCTCTGTTTTGTTGAGCTATAGAATTGAATGAAGCCTTATAGAGGTGTTGTTCCCATCACAACGCAATTCACTTCATTTTCAAAATAAGTTATTCTCATATTTTATGGTCAAAATGCACTCTCATCTGTATTATTACCTGACTCTCTGTTATGAACAGCATATCCGATACAACTTATGTTGAATACCAGTGTCCAGTATCGTTGGTCCTCTGTGCCAGATGGGATCAAAGTTTCAAGATCATAGGGAGTTGTTTAGGGTATATTTTTGGGTGTTTCTAAAAAATATAAGGTAGCAATTGCCTCATTTTAACACTAAATTTGAAATTAGGTTTAAAAATATAATCGAAAAATGGCTAATATTTAAAGCAAACTAGAAATTACATTTCAATGAATGCCAGGTTACAATTGTTACTTTTAAAAATATTTGAAAATTAAAAATTATTTCAACAATGAAATTTGATATTAATAGAGGACCCTTTAATAATAAACAAAACATTTCCTTTATTAAAAACCCCCTCCCCCTCCCAAAAGAGCTAATGGTGTGGGGAAGTTGAATCAAGCTTACTATATAAGCCAGTAACCTGGCATTAAAAAATAACATCAATTGATGAAATTATATTATCGACCTTTAATTCGGTTTGGCTTCTATGGAGGGAGTTTGTCATTTTCTAAAGTGGTGGTTTGTTAAAACGAAAATTTTCTAATGTTTTTCCAAATAATTAAAAAGAAATAGAAATTGAATTTTCAGCATGTTCACTCATTTATTTCAATATCATTATAAAGATTATTATTTTCATTTTTTTCATACAGCAATTAAATTTTAAAATATCCCATTATGATTCTAAATAAGAAAATATTTTACCAACTATTAATTGATGTGATGGCACATCACTGATGGGTCTAATATTGAAATCACTATAGATTATAGTTTTCCTTATATTTGTTGTCTATATTAATATATTCTATAAATTATATTATAATTTAAAGTTAAGTATAGAAATAAATGAAAGATCAATTCAATATAATTAAAGTAAAGGCCAATATTTATAGCTAACGTGGGAACTGAGGACAGTAGAATTGCATTTCTACATCCCTTATTTTTCTCGTAAGACAAGATAAAAATATAAAAACCCAAGCTCAAATAAAAGTATCTTATCAAATCATTCACTGGTCAGTCTTCTGGAATAACTAAAATTTATTAATTTAATCTATCAAAGTATAACTGAGTGCCTAAAAGGCAAATTTCGTAATAAATTCTATAAAATGTTTATTGAAATAAATAAATATATTTTCAAAATACTTTAAAAGAACTCAAAAGAATGTTTGAACTCATGGTATACTACTGGAGGAGAGGACAGCATTTGATTAATTGATTAAATTGTTTAAACTTTAAAACATTATATTTTAGGCGTTAATTGATTGATGAAAATCGCAATGAAGTGCAATGAGTCGAATAGTGGATCACTTGAAGACAGGAATGACAGCAAAAAGTTTTAAGTCTTTAAATATTTAATTATTTTTGAAAAATCGATTCATTTATTCAAAGTGTGTGACAATAATTAGACACATAATTAACCGATACTTCTTCTGACGGACAAATCCATTTAAGTACTTCTTTGCTAACAGAGTCGCCAAAAGGGCTAAAAAATTATCGATTTAAACACATTTAAAACTACAGAGTCTTCACTATTTATGGGTAACAAGTACAAAGCTACGCTTGAGATTATAGTGCTAAGATTAAAATTATACAGGTTACACCAAATGAACAATCATTTATTTACAACGATTAAGAGGAACGGACGAAGGCTTCAAATGATTTCTTTAACTTATGATCAGTGATCATATGAATGAAAAGTGTAACCTGTACCTGCTACCTTTAAACCTGCCTATCTTTGGCTTTACTAAAAGATTAAAAAGATAATCATGTTTTGGTTTTAATCTAAGCACTATAATTTTAAGCGTAGCTTTGTCCCTGTTATTCACAAATAGTGAAGACTCTGTATAGCCTTCTCTGGTTGAGCATCACTGCAAGTAATTAACTTCAATTACTGATATTCTTATATAATTTGAACCGATTTTGAGTTAATCGATGTTTATTCTAATAATATGAAAAACACAAATTTCTTTGGCATCGTATTAATCATTAACATTTTGTTGGTAATCAAGTATCGCTATTATAATTAAAATTTGAGATACTTTTACAACAAATAAGAAACTTATATTCAATTAACTAAGTCTTTTTTTTAATAAAACTATTATTGTTAGCTATTTTTCAAATGAACATAACTTATATCTCATTAATATCTCTAAATATGATATTAAAATAAAAGAGATTTTGGCGATCAATGTTTATTTAACAAAAAATATTTTCAATTAAACTGAAAATTTTACAATTTTAGAAACTAATATTTTTATTGAGACAATCGACAATACAATTGACTCTCATATTAAAACTAAATGAGACACAATTTAGTAAATACACATGCATATTTATTATACTATGTCAAATAAAATTTATTTTATTCTATATAATTATAAAGTGTTTTTAAAGGAATATCTGCATTCAGAAACGAATTTGTCGATATCTTACGATTAATAGTTTGACCTCAAATTTAAATATAAATGAACAAGTTTCTAAGGAGAAGGTAGGAGCAATTTCCATGTAATTTTAAATTAAACTTATTTACTAAATACCAAAGATATTAAAGGATTGCTAAAAGTTATCATTTCAAATATTTGAATTAAAGAAATAGTTGTTTGAGTTGATAATAGCTAATTGTTTTATAATGTAAGATATGCTAAATTTAGTTAATATTAAGTTAGAATTAACTATTAATAATGTCGAGTAGTATAATCTTGCCATCGAAATGAATGGCAGGCAAAGTATGATTAGTAGACCTTAAATAGTGAGTCAAAGTGAGTACTTAAATGAGTTTTTGTAAATTCAAAACACATAATATTATATGAGTTTTGCTTATATTAATTCAGTAATGATTTTGAGTGAAGTCTCAGTTCATAACGAAAGGCAAAAGTTTTAGTTTTAGTTTTATTGTCGCAAATCGTATGCATTAATAAATTGATGACTTCGTAGAACAGATCAGTAGCTCTGAGTTGAGCTCACAATTCAGTTGCGAATGAGTCTGCAATTAATGCTAATATTGGCCAATGAGTTGAGGGAATGGATGATCATAATTAGCCACCCATTCCTAACCATTAACGTTAATGAATGAATTACTATATTTTCTAATTCGTATGTGAAGTGCATTTTACATAGAATTTTTGCCAAACAATTGTTTGTATTAAAAGTTGAGCGAAATATAGTATTTCATGTAATATGTTATGCAATTAAGACTAGATATTAATGAATAAAATGATGTACAACTATATTCAAGTATAAAGTTAGTTGACCTCCAATTATAGAGATAACAATCATTTGTTTCTACACTTTTGTCATTAACAAGAAGTGATAGCAAACTTTAATGACTGGCAATGCCTTTAAGGTTAGACAAGCCTTAAGTCTGACAAATAATAGCGTTCAACAAACGTCTAAATCAGTATATTATTCAATGAATATTTCCACGATTATTTCAACTTCTCTCTCAGCATATAATATGTTATTTAATATACATTAAGAGTATTTCAACTTTCAGTCTCAGACATCTTCCGACAACTTTTGAAATTTGATACAAAAATTACTTTATTTAACAAATGTTTTCATTTTATATATCACTTATTGTTTTGTAAAGAAATGGTTTTTTCAAAATTAACTTTTAATGAATTTATTACATAAATTGTATTTGATTTAAGAAACACTTATTTAATTACAAACTAATGATTTCACCGTTTTTTCAAAACAATGCCGTAACCGAAGTGTAAGTATTATTCAGAAGTGATATTAGAGAGTCGGCAGACAAGAGTGGGATTCCATTAAATGCACTTTTAATGGCTTATAATGATGTTATTCTATAGATTTTCATTATTTGCCACCAATGGAATGCCTCTTCGTTTCGCTTAATTTTTCATAATAATCATAAGAGGAGAGGAAAGAAGAGAAGGGAGAGAGAGAGAGAGGGAGAGAGAGGGAGAGAGAGAGAGAGAGA
>JAQIXD010001984.1:0-12117 GCA_034699985.1 Minunthozetes semirufus | reverse complement strand
GAGAGAGAGAGAGAGAGAGAGAGAGAGAGAGAGAGAGAGAGAGAGAGAGAGAGACCAGTAATGAATCGATTTAAAGCCATTAAAAACGTTGGCTTTAATTAAATTTGAATAACTTTTCGATTAAAGCCTGAAATTAAACATTCGTTTTCTGGTCTAAGAATTAATTCATTATATTTCTAATTAGGAATAAATTATTTGACATCAAATTAATGTTGAGTTTACTCATGTAATCCCTGATACTCAACAATGAGCATGATCATTCAGGTATCTGCCAGACCAATCTTTAGTTATCATGTAATTTGTTTCGCATCTATTCTTCGAATTGAAGCCATATTTCAAGAGTAAAATATTGTGAAATATTTCAACAATTTATTCAACACTTCAAACGACACTTTGGATGAGATATAAGTATAAATTGAATTATAAAAACTCACGAAATATGCAGATTAAGTGAGAAAAGAGGTAATAAAAATGTGTTAAATATTTTATGCAAAAACTACTAGTAGTAAAACAAGCGATGAGCAAGCTCGTTCCAATTCCCTCATCAATTATTCATTTTACTAAAATTATTACTCTATTTAATCTCATTATTTTAAAAGCTTCTTGTTTATTCAGTAATTTCATTAAAAATTCACTGAAAACTGGATTCCAGATTAAATTAAATTCCAGATTACCTTAAAAATTGCAAATTACCTTGCTCACCCCTGTTTAATATAGTCAATGGATTAGCATTTGAATTATAGTCGTTTTACAATAATATCTCTATTAATTCAAAGAGTATTTTAATGAATCACTTCTAGACATTCAATACAAACATTGAATTCAATTGAGTTATAATTCACACCAAACCTATTCCGATGTTCGCCATTTTGATGAAGACATAGAGGAATAATATTCTTCGGGTTCTAAGAAAAAAGCCATTGATTTGAGAAGCACTCAGAAAATGATAGAAAACATCATTCATTCAATTGTCAAATGCTTTAATGTTTGCCCTAATCCTAAAGTGCTGTCCATTTAGAAGGGAAGTGCTCTTCAGATGACAGAAAACCGATTTGAAAACTATTTCTCTCTATTCATCGAATCTATAAATCAATAAATACTAATATATATCGCGATATAAATATGAGATTAATATACAGAATATATGAGAAAAATAATTTTCGGCTCAAAATTATTGCCAAAACTGTTTGTCCATTGAATTTGAAGTGTGAGGCAGTTGTAGTCAATGGCAGCCGACACTCATTATGCTGTCCACCGATGAGTTTTTGCTCTGAAATCCTACTCTTGTGACAAATAATAGCCGCTCCTCTCTATTGTTCAGTCGTTCCTCTTATTCAATATTTTTTGAGTGCTTTTGTTATCGAAAACAAAATTATTGACAATTCATATGATTTTCTCACATATTTATAACCGAATGAAATGCCTTTCCTCCCGTTCCTCCCGAAAAACCAATGACTTTCTCCTATTGTGTGAATAAAAAAGATTAAAATTCAATAGAAATCCGAAATTCATTTATCAATAAATCATTTATGAAATGATTGACTGGTTTTCAGTTTGAAACTCATCTTTGAAAACAATAGAAGAGAAAAACTCTTTCAGTAGATTTCAATTAAAAACATTTTTCATGGCTTTCCTCATGAAATATACATTAAATGCATTAATTTATTAATGAACTTGTTCATTAAAAGTAATTTATTCTTTGTAGGAAAAGGTTACTTTACTTAGTTTACTAAGAAATTCTACTTTTAATGGATGAAAATTTTATTTTTCAATTCACCCATAAGTTTAAGTAATGTTTTAATACTTAACTCGCAATTCGAGTCACATTCAGAGCCTATGCCCTGAATTAATGATAAAATCAAGATATTTCGTGTAATTGCTGGAAGTCCTCTTTGAATTACCCTCATATTTAACGATAAGATCTTGGTGAAAATCAAATTAAATTAATTCGAAATTATTTCTTGCAGAGGGCCGGGTCCACACAGTGGCCAACTTCATAGGTGGTGATGCGTCAATGCCATGTGAGGTAGACCTAACTGGTTGCGGTGATATTTACTTCATAACGTGGACAAAAAACGTGTCTAATGACTGGCAGAGGGTATACCTCTACAGTCAGACCTACAAAAAAGTTTTGGGAGATTTAGAGGAATTCGCGGCCAATAGAGTCGACTTTAAAGGGGATACAATTAACAAGACTGGGGTCGCGTACCTCACCATCAAATCCCTGGACATTGTCGACGAAGGTGTCTATAAGTGTGACGTCACGTACACCCGGCCTAACATCAACGGGAAGTGTCCGTCGCTTACATACACAAGACTTCACACATTAGGTATGAAATGATTTATTCAAACATTTTTACGGATTTTTAGAGGAATTCCTCAAAAAATTTCTTACAATTGATTCAGAAATTTCTGTTTAACCGAAAAGTTGTACAAAATTTTCAATTTGTTTGTGAATTAATTCATTAAATGATTTTGAATAACAAATAATTCGGGAATTTTTCCAAAGCATTAAAAATTAATTATTTCATGAATTTTCATATAAACTCATCTTTTAATCAATTCCTTTGATAAGGAATTCCATCGAAATTATAGGGGGAAGGAATGAAAAATTAATTTCACCAAAAAGGAACCCATAATTTATTCCACGATTAAAAAGATTCAGAATATTAATGGAAAAGTTTGCAAAAGAAAATTACCTTTCATTTCATTAAACAATTTTTAGTGTTTTTTCCCACAAAAAAAGTCTTAATTTTCTTAACTTTTTTTCGTCTCTAATCTTATTTAAGGAATAGTTATCTCTGTTTTGGAGAACTAATTGAATAATTTTTTTCATTACTCCTATTATTCTGTGCGGACTTTATTCTGATTGTGAACTGTCTTAAGCTCTTCCGGATCAGTGACTATCTATTTGACTGTCCTATCAGGCGCTCCTATCGTTACATTTGCTTATTCTGTGCTCTTAATTAAAACTGAAGATTGATTTCTATAATAAACTATTATTTGTGTAAAAAAAGAGTAAAACCTATTCCCAGAAATGCATTCAAGTGTCTGTCTGTGCGATTGAAGACACAAATGGTTGTGCAGATGAAGGAATACATAAATCAAAGCTATGTTTTTGTGCTCTAATTATCCGATGAAATGAGTCTCCCATTCATAGAGGGATCGCAAGAATTCAATTAATTTCTTCATTTGGTTTTCAATTAGAAAAATATTTTGTTTTATTTAATGAATAAATAGTCGAATAATATAAGAGTTATTCCCCTTTTATTCCTGTCCTCTCATTCTGTGCGCTCTAATCAGAAAAACCAATATTTGTTTCAATTTATATCATTTGCCGAATGAATGCAATTATTGTTTGCTTAAGAATTTTCAGTTATTTTTTCAATTATTTTGTAATTTATTTCTTTAATAATGAAAACTAAGGACAGAATTGTCTCTGAATTTCATCCATACATTAGATTTATGATCGCATGGATGACAGGACTCTATCTCATAGGTGTTCCGTCGTATTGTATGCTGTGCTGGGGCTGAGCTCTGACTCTTATCATGTCATCAATTTTTATGTTAAAATTTATGATCCAATGCTATCATCAAAACTAAAAGGCACTGAAAATTCTTCGTACTCTCGCACAGCATATAAAAACCACTGATGGCCAGAGGGGGTCTACTGAACAGCCCCTCCCCTTAGACTAATGAGAAAAATTCTACGGAAAAACATTTATTAGATCACAAATTAAAATAACACCCTGCTGTTTTTGAGCTAGAACAAATAAAATTTAATAACCCTGTTATTTAAATTAGGGAATTAATATTACCCATCCCTGCAAAAAAAGCACTGCAAGAGAGAAAAAACAATTTTTCCGATTTTTCTCTTCTTTTAATGAGTTTTTTAATGCAATTTAATGCTTGTGAAAGTACAAACATTATAAACAGGCAAATTTTATGTGCAAAAAAAAGGTTTTGCTCGTTTTAAATGCAAAACACGACTGTCCTATCGATCGATCCCTTTAACGTAATTATCATTTGAATACTCAATGCTTTTGAGTTAATGTTATATAAAAACAATAATTCAATTCTGTTCTCTGTTTTTGCTTTGGATTCAAATCTCTAAATAAAATTTTGCGGTTTTTCATACAAAAGTAGTTTATTCTGTGCTCTAATTTACCAGGAGCTTTGTTAGGCCAGAGCTTTGCACAGCCCATTACAGTGCATAATATAGGCATTCGTTTTATAAATTTATGGTCCAATTAATTAGGTGTGAAATACAGGTATAGTTTAGTTCCTCATTCACGGGTCTTATGCCAACAGAGCTACTCCTCTGTGAGCACAGGATTGGGATTTGTCTGAGGAAAGGGCACTCAGTTTCTTATTACATGCCTTTAATAAGTCAGTCCCTCTATTAACCCACTGTTTAGAGCTATTGATTAATAATGAATGACTTTTTTCATTACTATTTTTCTGGAAAACACTTTCGCTTTCATTAATTAATAAATTAATTACTGAAAACTCATTACAAAAGTTTTCAAAACTATTTTTATGCATTTTTTTCTGATCATTAATTAAAACACCAAAACTTTAATGAAATGCAAAGCCTTTCCTCGGGAGCACAGAATAACTGTATTTATGTCTGTCTGTCCGACACCTGTAATGCGAGAGCTTTTGAATACAGAAAACTATTACTAATTCTTTAATCGATATTTTAGTTGAAATTGTGTTCAATCGACTGAACACTCGTTAATCACTTGAAAATTCACTGAAAATTTTGAATAAAAAAGACTAAAATTTCACACAATTATCAGACCAGGGATAGGCAGTCATTGAATAAATTTTTAAAATTCAGCAAGATACATTTTTACCTATTCTAATCCCGATCAAACAGAATGCGATTCATTTGCATAGAAATTCATATTTTATGAGTAATCTAATGGCAAGAGTTGTAAACCTGGCCATAAAAAAAGTGGTAAACAAAAGCACCTTGCACATCCTTATGAGAAGCCATTCTTATGCTAATGAGAAGAGTCTTGAAAAAAGGCAAATTCAAAGCACTCGATGCGAAGGCACTCGTGTTGGGAATGCACTGAAAAATTAATGTAAATTTCAGTCAATATTTATTTGTATGACTTTTAGTGGAGTTTCAGCGAAGAGTGAAAAAAATTGATTATATTTCGGCCCAAATCGTGTTTTCAATGTTTTCAATGAAGGCTTGCATTTGTTTTTTTCGTTGTTTTTCGCAGTAAAATAAGAGTTGACTAAAAACTGGTAAAGGATTGATAGGAAGAGCGAGTCCTGACATCAGACTAAGAGTGCGTTTAATGAGTTTTTCTCGCCCGTCGTCTCATCCATCCACTGCCTCTGCCTTTCCTTCAGACGCCTAATTTGAATACAAACAACAAGTCTTGAGTTGAATTTCTAAACAACAAAGTTATGGCTTAAAAATCTGATTTCAATATTGAAAGCACTTCTTCTTATTCTTCCACTTCTTCTTTATTCAGACACATCTTCTTATTCTTGTTTGCTGTGAACCCTTTCCATCTCTTTCTCCTGTTTTTTCTTATTTCCTGAATAACAGGCATTTTATTTGAATATTTTATTTTCCTATTCGTTGTTCACTTCTTTTCTATTTCAGTTCAGAGACTATTCTTTGAAGTTTTTGTTCTCTGTTTTTGATCCTAACTTTCCTTCAATTCTTATCCCAAGAGTTGAGCGAAAAAAATACATTAATTTTTAATGAAATCAATTCTCAAACCAATACTTAAGACTCGATTCAAATGTTCTTAAAAATTATTTATTAATTTATTTCTCATAAAATTGTTTTCAAATATATTTCAATCGATTATATAAATTGATTAAACTTCAAATTCCCGAAAAATATTGCCAAGATAAATTTCCAAAATATGCGAGAAATTCCTCTAAATGTGACTCCTGGGTAAAATCCAAGAAAAAACTTTAACAATGAATAAATTCCTGAAATTCCAGGCAATAAATCTAAGTTTAAAAGACATAAACAGATAAAAAGTTTAAAAGGAGAGCTTGGTCATCCCTCCCAATCAAGTTTATATCCATTGCACACTTATTTGATTGGCGATTTAATGGAAATTACCTAGATTAATAGCTTGTTATGATCTTTTCTAACATAATTAGGAAAAGAGCAGTTATAGAGCTGGACATTAAGTGACTTAAGGGCTAACTGTGCTCTAAGGGCTGTGCAAAAGCATATTCAGTGCTAAGAAAATATTTCTATTGATATTCCCAAACGAGTAATTCGTTATGAATCGAAAGGAGAGGCAATAAAAGCAATAAAAATCAGTCAATAATATTAAACTCGAGAATAATATATCAGAAAAAACAGTTCAATATAATAGTCTTTTGGTGTTATTTAACTCAAAAAACTACAGAAAAATCTATTCATTGAAATAAATTTCTATTTAATGCCAGAAAGGGATCGATTCACTCGTTTCGGTTGCCATCGATTTCTTATCGAAATTTATTGTCCAACAAATGAATGTCAATAAAAACAAAAATATATTTAATGGTCTCTTCCTCTTGTGCTGTCCTTTTAGTTAAACCGGGAAATCCGATAATTCGAGTCAATGGTCACGCGATCACACATTTTAGCAAAAACACAGCATTTCTTACAAATAGTAATAATAACAGCAAAACGACTGACAGTAAACACAATGCGTTGAAAACCAATGATCTGTTACAACAAATCGGTCCCTTCGCCGAGAGCTCAACCATTGTGTTCGAGTGTTCGTCCAGTGGTGGCCGACCACTACCGGAGGTCAAGTGGTGGAACGGAACTAAACCGATGCGCTCGAAGACCACTATTCTGGACGACGAGACAGATGGTCCGACTGTGATGTCGACGATGAGAATCATTGCCTCCCGATATGATTTGGGGGCGAAGTTCGAGTGCCGGGTCTGGAACAACGCCACCGTTACCCCACTCTTCCAGTGGATTAGACTCGACATTCAGGTCAAGCCTTTGTCGTTGAAAGTGCGCGGTCCTACTCAGGCAGTGGTCGCGGGAGAGATGGTGTCCTTGACCTGCAGTGTTGAAGGCGCCCGACCCGCAGCCAATATTACCTGGTATAACAGGTCAGAAGTGGTCACCGGTCATCCAAGTGCCAGCACCGACCTAATGAGCGATGGGACTTATCGGTAAGCCACTGAATAAATTTAGCCAAGTTCATTTTATTCAAATATTTAGAATAAAAATTAGGTGATTTATTTATAGGCTTTCCCCTAGCTTTTGATGAGCAATAAAATAACTAGGCTATTAGCAGTTCTCCATTCTATGAAATCAAGCATGCTAATTTTTATGTGCGATTTTCAGGGCTTTTATCACATGTAATATAATGGGATATAACTAAAGGAATGGTCGATATTTTTCGGCAGTAAATGAGCTCATATTGAATACCAAATTACAATTCGCACATAATTTAGTCTAATTTATAGTCATTTGAAGATAAAAATGAATGAATTTGACGTTTAATGAAATGTGACGAACAATTTGCTCGAAAAAAAACTCCACTATAGAACTGAATACAGTGGGAGAGGGGGTCTGAAACACAGTCCAAATGAGATAAGTTTTCTTATTTAAAGTTATGCTATGAATACATGCATTCAGTGATTGCCTCTAATGCAGGGCTTTATTTAGAGGGGGAATGACATGAAAAACTGGGAACAGAATAATATATGTATGAAATAGAAAATGAGTTTTTAACAAAAGGAGTGAATAATAATAATAGAGAAACGATATTATGATTTTGGAAACACATATAAAAAGTTATATAAATTATTTGTTTTGCTTTACGACTGAATGACTCAACCATTTGTCAATTGTCTTCATTTTTTTGCTCTTCCGCTCCGCACAGGACTTCTTCGACACTAGTGTTCATCGCCTCACGTCATGACCACAACGGAGACTTCTTCTGCAAGGGATCCAATCAAGTGTTGCGAAGCCGTAATGAAGTGCCATTACTTCAAGGAATACATCTTCAAGTCTTATGTAAGTCCTGTCAATACATTATATCTATTCGTATATCAATACTGAGAGTCAAATACATATTCCTTTCACTCCTTTGCCAATACATTAGTGAAAGGAATGCCTTTTTATCATACATTCTGAGCTCAATTATGTATGAAATCAGCACTTCTCACATGTCGTATGTCTGTCCCCTATATCTCAGTCCTCTATACTGGAGATAAAAAATAATAAGTTTGCATAACAACAAAACTATTCAATATTATTGTTAACTCGATTTTTATTTGCCTGTCCTTCGCACAGCACAAAAAACTTCTTTATTAGAGAACTACTGAATCTGTGACTTTATTATCCATTTTTACCATTATTTTCATTATATTTCCAAAACGGGAATAACTATTAAATCAAATTCTATACACAAATCAGAAATAATAGAAACGATTTCAAAGTCTAATAGCGTTTGGAAAGTATGGGAAGAAATCTATTCTCAGTTCCTCTGAAGACATTTGAAGACAATTACTTTGATTTGATGCCATTTTTTATGCTTATTATTACTTCTTATGGTTGATAACAGAGAGTATGTGCTGTATATGTTGTGCAATAAGTCTAATGCGATATGAGTTTCAAACTTATTGAGAGTACTTCCCATACAAATGACTGCCCGAAAAGCACCGCATTTTTCACTCTTTGGCTTCTCTTCTAAGTTATGATTCATTTAGTATTTTTTTCCCCAATTTTTTCGTACTTTTCATTCAATAATTACTGTTCCCATTCTGTGCTATTCTGTGCTCTCTGTCAATACTGTATCGGATTTTCAAATGTTTTACGGCCAGTGACTACCAAAACGCGTGATTAACATTTAAAAGAGCCGATAATGCAGGCGCTCAATGATCAGTCACAGTCTGGCCCTCTCTTTACAGAAGCAGACCTCGACTCAATTCCATTGATTGAATGAATCGGTCTCCGATAGCACAGTCAGGCAGAGTCAGTCAGGCACAGTCAGTCAGGCACAAGCACAGGAGCTCAGTGCACAGCAGTGGCACAATCATTGTGTGTCCCTTCTCTCTCTTGTCAAACTTGCAGTAATGGCATTGTGAGGGGCACTCCATATCTGTTATGCTGTGCGATAAAAGTGGTTGAGCCTTCATTAAAGGTCTTCTCGGTATGAATGCCACCGAAATTGGATGTCAACGCATATTCACCTGAGATTTAATGCATTTAGATCTGGGTATTACTGTTTGGCATATGATTTGGCGCACAAACAATATTAATGTGCTGTAGGAAAGTGTGAATGCGGGAGACCCTCACTTTATGGCTGTCCCAGTGATGAGAAAATATTAATCATTTACTCGACTCTAAAAACTGCTGTTTTTCTCCCTGTTATTTGCTGAACAAATTTAATCGAGGAATAAATCCAATCATTTCCTTAATTAATGTGCGACTTAACTGGGTATTATTATTAGATAAAAAGATGAATTATTATCGGGATTTCCATTGAATCGATGAACTTTTGTTTTGGAAATCCTTTTAAATAAATTGAATTTTGTGCCAAAAAGTAGTGCTTTTTTCTGACCGAAAATATATTTCATTTTTTGTTTGAAACAAAACAATGTTTTTTGATTAATATTTGTGTATATAAACTGAAATGTTTGAGAAATGTCAGTTTGATAAATATGGGCACAAAAATATTGGCACTCAATCGATCCGGAGCTCCCATTTTGTGCGCCGGGAATTATTTTCCCGAAATAATTAATGAAAGAAAGATTTCATTTATCACTAGTTTTTCATTTTTCAGTTGGATTTTAGACTTTTGTTTGACTTGTATTTCGAGTAAAAGATTTTTAAAGCTCCGAATGAAGAGATTTAAAAACTTTTTTAGGCCTTTCCTTATGTGCTGTGCGCTGAAAAAATGGCAAAAATAACTGTTTAGCTGATTATAAAAAAGTGCTTTTGAAAGGGAGGGAAAGGGAGGGATAGGAGAGAGAGAAAAATATTGTTTGAAAAGCAAACATAAACTCAAGGAAAGTGTCTTCTCTTAATCCCGGCGTAAGAATAGTCAGAACTTATACTTTAAATGAAAGAAAATCTTCAGAAACGGAGAAAAACTTTACTAATATTTCACACAAAAATTCTTGAGATTTATTTCGTTTGAAATTTTCTTTTTAATTCATTAAAACATTTTTCAGTTTTTAAATTAGAATTTTTATCAAAATCCTTTTGAAAACACGAATAAATGAGCTCTAATCTAGTTCATATTTTCACAATTCTATCTTGTTAAATCAAATTAGACTTTTATCAAGCAAATGAAAGGCTGAGAATTCTTGATAATAATTCTAATGAATAGCCTTTAGAATTGGCAGACATTTTGTATGAAATATTTGTCGTAAAATCCATTTCCGTATTTCTTTCATTGTGTGGAACGGCTGTAAAGCACAGCCCTAACCAAAAGCCATAAAAATAATCAATAATAAGATGTTTGGTCACACAATTAGGGCATAAAATTTTTCGCTATTCTTAATGAATAGTTAGAGAAATGTTTGACTCTGAGGCTGCGATACTAACGCATCAAATGTTTTTATGTCTGTCCAACCATTCCGTACATTAAACCTAATAATAGTGAGTCTATTATAAGCCTTTCTCTTCCTATTCCTCATCGAGTTATGTGTCAGATGTTATTCGCGAAGATCTTACAGTTGGACAGACATCAAAACCACATAATTTCGGGTCTAATCTAATCAGAAAAACATGTATTTTTCATTACATTAAAGCCTTTCATTGCTATTGATTTCCATCGATTGGCGAATAAATTCCTCGATTGAAGAAAATCAATGAAAAATTTCACTTTGAATCCCATGATTCCCTCAAATAGTGCCTCATCTATGAGTTGAATCCCATATAATTTGATTATAAAATTGATTTTCATATAAAACATTCTTTGAAATTGATTTTTTTTTCAATATCCTTAATGACATATGTGAACTAGCCAATGACCCAGCACATTTCAAATTCCTTTGTTTGAATTAATTTCGCTACTATTATATGCTATTATCATTCTATAAGTTTGATATATTATAATATATCTATGGTTTGGCTATATTTATAGCTTATATAATATATTCACTCAATTTTGACATTACGTGCAGAGAAATACTTAATCTATTATTCCTAGTATTTTATGGCAACAAATTAGACACAATTATAAACATCTTATATATTAGGCTCATATATACGGCTAATGTGAATATAATATATTCTGTGCCACAGAATAGAAACGACATGAAAGCCGAACGTTTTGTATAGTAATGTATTAATACTAAGAATATATTTCTTCACGAAATTCATTCATTAAGATTAGTATATAATCTATGAAAACATGTATTCCTCTACTTATAAGAGAAGAGAAATTGAATTTTCATTTCATAAGAATTACTGTTATTTTTGTGAATAAATTTCTCTGAATAGAAATGAGAAGAAATATCTATAATTGAAATGTCGGCTGAATTTTTAGCATTAGTAGAGGAACGACATATAATTATGAAGTTTTTATCAATGATTTGATATCTGATAACAATTGCAAACGCAATACAAGTGAATAAACTTATGGATCGGTTGCACAACACGTCCCGACACTCCGACAGCTTTCGCTAATCCCAAGTATTTTTAGTTTTCATTTCCTGTGTTTCCAATGTTTTCATAATATCTAGTATTTAATCCTTGAAAAATTCGAGAATAATTAAAACCCAAAGATAAACATCTTGCAAATAATTTGAAGCAAAATTAATTTACATATACTGTATTATCTGTAAAAGTTAAGTGATGTTTTGAAACTTGATCAATTGATCCTTGTTATAAAGAATGTATTTAAATAGCAAGGATGCTAGGTGTTTAACCATTGAATTTATTAGTTGCCAGGCTTAATTACTCAACTTGAATTAAGAATATCAAATGAACCCATTATCATAGTAAAATACTAAATTCCAAAAAACCAGTTCAAATTATCAAAAGCCTAGTTAGCTATCGAATATTCTTATCTTGAAATTTACGTGAATAATAACCCATTCATAACTGGTTATAATATTTCAAAGAATGCATTCGTTAATCTAAAAAGGCCGACAACATTGTTTTTG
>JAQIXD010001983.1:0-12130 GCA_034699985.1 Minunthozetes semirufus | reverse complement strand
TTCAAATTTTTTGAACCGAACCGAACCGACATTTTAAGAACAGCAAACCGAACCGAGAATTAACCGACTTTTTTCACAAATTTTCTAACCGAACCGACCCGATCCTCATCTCTAATACAGACATATATAAACCTCTTTACTAATTGAATGATCTTGAGCATACGGAAAATTTTAGTAGTTGTAACTCAGGATATGGAATCCTTTCCAATGAATTTCATAAAATTTGCAAAAAACGAGTTACTATATTAGTCTTTGCCACTTAAAACAGAAGTCATCTATAAATTTTTAAAAATTATATAAATTGAGATTTCATTTCTATAAGTAAAAAGTTGTGTATTAAAACTATCAAGATTAAAGAATATCATTTTGCACTGTCCCAATGTGGCTTTTTACCACAATTTGTCCATTTTCCAAACTCAGTTGATACTATCAACTTGATAGTATGAATTTGATACACTTTTGAGACATAGATGTAGATCATAATTTAAGTTTTATAGAGCATCCAATAAATTGACAAAACATCTACTTCTGTACCATAAGAAATACCATCTCGAAGTCAAAGGACATGTTTTAACTCTAATATTTTAATTGATATTAAACCAACAAATTAAATAATAATAATTTTTTTCATCAATAAACATAAAATGTTTTTATCAATTAAAATTCATTTTAAGAATTCCACCTAGATTGTAAATTATAAGTAAATATTCAGTAACGTTGGACTGTGGTATTCTGTTGTTGCACTGGTGGATATTGTCCTGGTGTGTATACTGTTTGAGGTGGTTGATAAGGTGGAGGAGGAGGCTGTTGAAAATGAACACCTTGTCCATTTCCAGGATATGCTTGGATAACAATAGCATGCGGTGCTTGCATTCTTCTGCGTCTATTACGTACGCAAATACCAATACCAATCATCAACGGTATTACCAAGAAGAAGACCCAGGCCCATGACCAGGCACTCACAGGTGAGTTATATACGCAAATTCCATAAGATTTATAATAGTTTGTGTCGCAGACACAGACATCAGAAGAACAGTGAGAGTTGTAATCTCTTCGCCAACAGTCTGAATTACGAGCACATCCATTCACAGTGCATTTACCTTGCGAATTTGGGTAATATCCATACATGCAAACACAAGAACCATAAGAACATCGAACATTTGAACCAGGACAGTCCCAATCATAGGTGCATTTGTTTTCATCAATACATTTATTGCCATTAAAAGAATCCTCTTTATATCCGGAATCACATATACAGGACCCATTAGAACAATGTCTAAAAATGTCTCCAGAATTATAGCAATCATTATAAGTATCACACTTTTCATAATCACAGCTCTTTGAGGACGAATTCAATTTGTAATTTGGTTTACAATAACACCAGTTATCAATACATCGCATATTAGAATATGAGTAACATTTGAGACAATCATAATAAACTGGGCTCTTTACGGAAATTGATTTTGTTATATTCTTTTCTAATGTGACCGTTGAGTGGACACCAATTATTAAACAAATTAAAGGCACAAAATTGACTGATATTTTAGAAACCATTTTGAAGTCAATTAATTTGACTCTTAAACTGTTTAATGAATAGTCTTAATGTGTATAAAAACACGCAATACAAAGAGTTATATGATCATGTTTATTTCACTTGGTATCTGTTGTCATGCAATTAAATTACATTTAATCTTGTAATTTTTATATAACACCTATCAAATTAATATTAAATGAAGAATAGAGTTGAAGTTTAATAAGTTTGGAAAACTTTTAAATGCAATTAATTGAGTGATTCAACTTTTGTATTTGAAGTATAAAAATGCCAAGTTCTTTGAAAATCAAATGCCCAAACCTTCCATATACTTTTGCTAACTCTGCTAAAAATATTTTTAATTTACTTTTATTAAATTACAATATTATAAATATAATAATTGTTTTGTTAATCAAACAAATTGGGGTATATTTCGAGATATTTTCGCTTTAAAGTTCCAAATTTATTATTGTTTTATGACATTTGGATAAAAATGATAAAATTGTGGAAATTTATCCCAATATTACAAAAGAAATTATCACAAAAGTGATAGTCATTGTCACCGCCCAAATGCCAGCTCTATTTGTTGTGGAGTTACTCTTGCAAATATTATTACTTCTATGGTAGTGGTCATCACAAATGCAAATACCATATTGTGAGCAATGAGTATTACTATCCCCTCTCCCGGAACAGTCAGAATTTGTTTTGCATCCCATTGGAAGACACATATTATTCAAACCAATGTAATTGCCTTTAGAGCAGAAACACGAACCATCAGTAATATTACATATACTACTTGTATCAGTTATAAAGCAATCGGAATTTTCTTTGCAGTGAATCTTGCTGCATTGATTATTTTGATCCCATACGTAACCCATATCACATTCGCAACTAAAGATAATTTTAGCATGAGTATTTGAATAGTAGTGAACAAACTCCTTTAGCAATAACTTTAGAAATACACTGAAAAACTTAATGCAAGTGAACGGACAAAACTATTTGGAGGAGTTTGTTCATCAGTATTTACCTTTTCGAATTATTTGAATAAGTGGTACAATGGCCATTTGGCGGACAGTCCTTATTTGATGAACATTTATCACCATGAGCATATTTAATTAGATAAATAAATGAAATAAATATTAATAAACTTTTATAATTCATTTTAGTTTTAAAGTAATTAACTTCAATCAAATGTTATTGAATAACTAAAAAGAAACTTGCTAAAATTAAACATAAGAATGTAATTTAATAAATTATAAAATGAAATTAAAGGCGAGTTTATGCTACTTTTATTCAATTGATTGATGATTTATTGGTGACTCATAACAAAATCACCATGGTATTTGTAAGATTAGCACAAAGCTTGATTGCAATACTTAATTCATTACCTCTATCAAGAATTATGAAATATTTGTTGTCTTTAATTTCTTGGTAATTATCTTTTGTGATAATCAATATTTTTGCAAAATTGCAATGAAATCCTAAGTTTGATTTCTGACCAATTTGTCACAAAATGATCATTTTATCAAATCTAGTATTCAGTATTAGGAAGTTTTATTAGTCACATCTTATCCTTCAAATTATTATCAATATATCAAACATTAATCTAAAGAAAAGAGTCATAAAAGAAGATAAAAGAGTCGTTTCTTTCGGAAAATATTTAAAATTTTATTAAAACAAAAATAAAAATCAGATTTTTTTTACAAATAATTAAATAAATAAATAAAAGGAGAGTTTAATTGACTTCAGAATCAAAGATTAGTATCGATAAGCAGTTTGTTGATAAGGCGGTGGCTGTGCCGGTGCGCAGTGTATTACTTGAGCATGATTCATTCTCATTCTTCTTCGTCTTATGCATATGAAAATAGCAACGGCTGCCGCTGGGATGAAGAAGATAACCCAAACCCAGGCCCAAACACTTACAGTATAAGTGCATTTACGCCCATTATTGTAGTCTTCGTCATAACCGCTGTCGCATACGCAAGACCCGAGTGAACAGTGTCTGTCCCAGTCTTGGAATTGCATACAATCAGAATTATAAGTACAGCCTTTGTATACACAAGAATATGTTCCGTCGTATTGTGATTGATAATTGGGCGCACAATAGCAGTCCCCGTCAACGCAAACCTTATTGTCAGATGAATAGCAAGCATAACATCCCAATGAGATAAAACTGTTTCTCTCAACTCCTGGTTTTGTGCTGTTCTTCACTGAAATCACCGAAGAGTGGACACAAACTGCTAAACAAATAGCAATTAAATATTTAAATATGTTTTTTGAATTCATTTTTATATCAAAACAAAAATTATTATTAAATTCAATGAAAATCTCAAATAAACTAAAATGCAATTCAATTGAGTTTTATATGCAATGAATTGATTACTTTATTTGGTGAAATCATTTGCTGATTACAAAAAACATTGTGCCTGTTGTTACTCCCTCTTGACATAAACTGATAAATAACCATGATAACAAAATCTACGGAATTGATAAGATTGATAGGATAGTTGAAAAGAGGACTATAAATTATAATAGTATCAGAGATTTCTTTTGATTAACAAATGATGATTAAACTGAAATTATTTTGAATAGATTACTGATTAAAATTATTTGAGTCATTAATTGATGGAAATTTTTCCAATTCTTTATTCAGAAGATTAATTTCAGAAATGATTTTGTTGAGCGCTTCCCAGTGTTCAGTATTTCGATGAACATTATGTTCACAATTTTTATTGATATCCATTTGTCTTAACACAGAATAAGCAGTTTTTGTCGATTCCTTTAAACCCATCAGAATTGAAGTCAATTCGGAAGAATGATTCAGTTCTTTGATGAGTCGCTTGTTTTCATTTTCTCGTTTAATTATATATTCCTTCAATTGGTTTAAAGATATCGAGGAAAACAGTTTGTTGTTGTTGTTGTTGTTGTTGTCATTCATTTTTTATCGAATAGCTCGAAGATCATATAAGAGATTTATCAGCGCAAATTGACTAGGCTAGTTTGAATTACAACTTACAAAATGATGGCAAATAATAGGATTAAAGAATCAAAAAATATTTTCAAAAATAACATAAAACAGTTGTATTATAATAATTCGCAGGAATCTTGTGATGAATAAAACATGACTTTTAGTTCCACAAGTGTTACAGTTTTTCATTGAGAGACAAACCGCAGACAATTTGTGCCAAAAATAATTCAAATTAAAGTTAAAATTGTTTTTCAGTCATAAGTTATAACAAAAAAGGGTGAATTTTGTCCATATTTTAGACACTTTGACAACACTTTGACACATCCAAAGCATGCCATCACAAAGTAAAAAGTTGTCTATATATAGTCAATTCAAATTGAATTTCTAATTATTTATTGAAATTTAAAATCGATACAATAATAATAAAAGATTATTTTTGATAAGATTGAACTTGCTCAAAATAGCCGATACATAACTTAAGATCAGTAATGTTGATAAACAGTTTGGACTGTTGGAGGTGGACAGTGGACAACATGCGCGTGATGGTGGTGGTGCAGTCTTCTTCGTCTTATACAGATGTAGATCCCAATAGCAATGGCAGGAATAACAAAGAATATCCAAACCCAAGCCCAGGCACTGACACTCACGCGAGTGCATTTTCGACCATTAGTACTGTCCTCGGAATAACCGCTGTCACAGACGCATGAACTAAATGAGCAATGTCGATTCCAATCTTGGCTTTGCCAACATGTTGAAGAAAAAGTACACCCTTGATATACACATCTTAAACCGGACTTTACATAATTAGGCGCACAATAGCAGTCATAGTCCACGCAGACCATGTTATTTGATGAATAGCAACTGGAACATCCATAGTAAACCGGACTTTTTTCTGGTTTAGATTCTGTGGTGTTTCCGTCAGTAATTATCGCTGAATTTACATAAACAGCGAAACAAATAAGAGATAAATATTTAAACAAATATTTTGATTGCATTTTAAAAGAGTTTTATTTTGTTTTCAAAAAATCAATTAATTATTTCAATGAAATACTTAAACGAAATAAACTCCCATTAAATACAATACACTTTTATAAGCAATTTATTGATTACTTTTAATGAAAGCAATAATAGTTTGATAAAAATCATCAAATTTTATCGATAGTTACGAAATTTAATTCAATTGATGACATTTTATGATAATAATCTGGATAACATTGACCATGATTTGGTATTAGTGAATAATAAATGAAGAATTTATAACTTTTTACTCGAAATGTTTATTCAAAAATTAGAATATAAAATATCACTTATCATGGTGAAAATATGAGAATGCAATGCACTCATTTTTATTAAATAATCGTTTACATCAATTTTAAAACACTCATTCTTTGAAATAATTTTAATCAATTAGGGTGGTTTTATTAGTTTTGTAAAAGTGGGCGTTTTATTTTATTTTTGATATCTAAAACAACGCAATTGAGGTAAATTATCTGTTCTAGATTATCTAATTTATCACTAAAATTCATATTAAAACTTTATTTTTCAAACAAGACAAAATTTTACCATTAATTACTCATAAAATCAATTTATCACAATTAAAAATTTTTATTTTCATAATTAAGTGCTTACAAAAATAGCGGTAATATACAAATAATTGACAACAATAATAAACTCAATAGCGGTAGACAGTGACCACATTCTGTTGATGGGGTGGAGCGCAAGCATACGCTGGTGGTGGCGGTTCACAATGCGCTAGGTGTGTATGAGGTATATGCGTATGTCTGTGCCTCAAACAAAGACAAATCGAAAGAGCAACCAGGGGTATAACGAAAAATACCCAGGCCCAGGCCCACACGCTCACGTGATATGAGTACCCGTAATCAGTGTCGTCGTCATCATTGAAAGTGCATTTCCGTCCATTAGTCCAGTCCTCGTAATAACCGGTGTCGCAAACGCACGAACTGAAAGAGCAGTGTCTGTCAAAGTCTTGAGTGACTTCACAATCGGAATCATAAGTACACGATTGGAATACACAGCTCGAACCGGACCGGACATAATTGGGTGCACAGTAGCAGTCATCGTCCACGCAGACCATGTTATTTGTGGAATAGCAACTGGAACATCCATAGTAAATCGGACTCTTCTCTGCCTTTGGTTTTGTGCTATTCTTCGCGATTATGGCTGAGTGGACGCAAACCACAAGACTGACCACAAACAGGGCCTTCAAAATGAATTTGTCAAACATTTTGATTCAATTATGAAAAACAGTTTCGCTTCAAATGAATGGAAAGAAATGACTCCCAATTAATTGCTTTTATTTTTATATAGAATTCAATCAATTATTTATTAATTGTTTCAATAGATTATTGTTTTGATAGTCAGATAGTATTCAATTCAATTCAAATGATAAGAATAAAATCAGATGACATGTCTTTATTTCAGGTGAAATAGTAATCAAAAATATTTCGTTTTTTCCAAATTTATTTACGATTGCATAGTCTATAACAAACTCTATGTGGGATTCTATAGAAATATCAAGATCAAATAATTAGATTTGCTGTCAAAGCGAATCAAATGTCAGAACACCTCTTATTTTTGAAATTTTTAACATAAGGTCTTATAAATGTTGTTTTAAGAGATATTTTAATATTTTATTCTTCATATTTCATTATAAGTTTGAAAACCCTGATTAGAATATAAGAAACGTTTAATAAAGAGGAAAAATTAGTTTTATAATTTTATTTTAGCAGTAAAATCAAATTAGTACATTCATGTCATTGATAAAAAAATTTTTAATCACAAATATAAACATTTTTAATTAAGTTTTATGATTTTTCAAATAAAATGTTAATTATTTTGTGCTCGTTATTTAACTTGGTTCAGATTATTAGGCATATGTAGCCCACGATACAAACAAGACTAATGTCCAGATCCATATGGCGATCACATTCTTAGTGGAACCACTCGTGCAAATTCCGGTCCAAAAATCTTTATAATAGTTTGAATCGCATACACAGACACCAAAAGAACAGTGAGAGTGGTAATTTCTTGGCCAACAGTCTGAACTACTCACACACCCATTCAAAGTGCATTTACCTTGTGAATTCGGATAATAACCAGTATCACATACGCAAGTATACGAAGAACAGTGAGAATAATAATCTTTGCTTGTACAATCTGAACTAGTTGTGCAGCTATTATATTTAGTGCATTTTCCACTCGAATCTTTGCGGTAATTGTTATCGCATTCACACGTATATGAATTAGAAGAACAATAGCTGAAAGGATCTCTTGAAATACACTCGGAGTTAGTGGAACAGCCATTCTTTTTGCATTTGCCGAATGAGTCTTTGTAGTAACCGCTATCACATACACACTGTCCATTTGAGGAACAATGGCTGTAGTAATCTTTGGCCACACATTGAGAACTCGTAGAACAGCCATTTCTTATACATTTACCTGTTGAATTTTTATAATACCCGCTATTGCATACGCACTGGCCAAAAGAGCAGGTAGAGTTTTTATCTATAGAAGAACAGTCTGAAATTGTTATACATCCATTCTTAACGCATTTTCCAGATATAGTTTTATATCCTGTATCGCACATACATGAACCACTCGCAGGAGAACAATGGGAGTAATAATCTCTTTTCTTACAAATTGAATCGGTTGTGCACGTATTCAAAGTGCAATACCCTGTTGTCGCGTTCTTGTAATATCCGTCATTACATACACAGGTATCGTTCAAACAGTGAGAGTTGTGATCTCTAATTAAGCATGCTAATGTGTTCATACATCCATTTTTGAAACATTTCATCGATGAATTCCTGAAATAACCCTCATCACAATAACACTCACCATTCACACAGTGAGAGTGACCATCTCTGGCCACGCAGTTTGAAGTACTAATGCAGCTGTTTCTCACACAACTGCCTGAAGATGAGTTGTAGTAATTGGCGGAACAAAAGCATTTACCAGAAATACAAACAGTGTTCGGATCTTTGAGTTGACAGTCGGAGTCATATTTGCAGACATTGCTATAAGGAGTGCATTTTCGACCATTTGTCGCGTTTTCATAGTAACCGCTGTCACAGACGCATGAATTAATTGAGCAATGTCGATACAAATCTTGGCTTTTCCTACATGTTGAATTAAAAGTACACCCTTGATATACACAGCTTGAACCGGACTGTACATAATTGGGGGCACAATAGCAATTATTGTCCACACAAACCACGTTATTTGTTGAATAGCAACTGGAACATCCATAGTAAACTGGAATAGTTTTTTCTGGATTAGATTTTGTGGTGTTTCCGACAGAAACTACAGATGAGTTTACATAAACAGCAAATAAACAAATAACAGATAAATATTTTAAGAAATATTTTGATTGCATTTTAAAAGTTTTATTTTGTTTTCAAAAAATCAATTAATTATTTCAATGAAATACATAAACGAAATAAACTCCCATTAAATACAATAGACTATTATATGCAATTTATTGATTACTTTTAACGAAAGCAATAATTGTTTGATAAAAATCATTCAATTTTACAAATTGTTATGAAATTTAATTCAATTGATAATATTTTATGATAATTATCAGGATAACACTGTCCGTGATTTGGAATTAGTGATCAATGCATTTTACCCACAAGAATTTTACTCATACTATTTAGAATGATAAGATCTTATGATCGATTTATTACAATTAAAAATTTATTTGTTTAATGATTTAATACATTTTATATGTTTGATATAATAACTATATAGTAATTTAATATTATATAAATTAATTGATAAATAATTTACAATAATTCTTTCGATTTGAAGCTTTAACTGTAACTTACTAGATATAATTTTTAACTAAAATTATAAAAGTTACGATACTGGTCAAGACCAATAAATTAACTTTGTTTGTACTTGCTAAATTTTTATCTAACGTTTTTACGCATTTGACTTTGGAGTCACTTTTCGAGTATCCACTGTTGCACATACATAGACCGGAAGAGCAGTGAGTGTTAGTGTCTCTCTTAAGACAATCAGAATTGGAAGAGCACCCAGTACACTTTAGACCATTATGTGGGTCTTCATAATAACCAGTATTACAGACACAGGTTCCAAAATAAGCGCAGTGTCTGTGAGGGTCCTGTGGCTGCGAACAACTCATTTCAGTGGATGGACAGCCTTCCAATGAACAAATTACAGTTACTTTACCGCCCACGCGATAAGTAGTCCCTTTGTAACTAGGTGAACAATAGCAGTCACCGTCAACGCAAACCTTATTTTGCAAGGAATGACAATTGGAACATCCCAAGTGAACAGGGCTCTTTTCTTCTGTTGGGTTTGTTGTGTTACTTATCGATATGATCGCTGACTGACCAAAAGCGATAAAACAAGTAAGAAGTAAAAGTTTAATCACTTTATTGATCATTTTGTTGAACATTTGAAAATAACTTTCAATTTTCGTTATTTAAGTTTTATATACTTTGAGTGAATTCCTCCCATTTTATAGCAAACAATTGATGATTCCAGTGAACACTTGATAATAGATAATCACTGATATAAATGTAAATTATCAGCAAAATAACATTTCATAATTTTTCTTCTAATGTGGCCAAATATCAAATCTACATCTATAGTAAAAACGATAATTTTATAATTTACTGTATGTCCTGCATAACTAACATTATTATGTTTAATAGATGATTAATAGATTGATAAGTCATGATAACAATTTGGAGAAATAAAATGGTTTTAAAACTTTTATTCATTTAATTCTTGAATTTTTATAAACAATATTAGAATTTATCTAAAGTTATGTCTAACGAGTAAATAAAACATCATTTTGTTTTATCAAAATTAATAAATATTTAATTGAAAAATAAGAATAAATCAAAGATTTCGATATTTATGCAAATTTAAACAATGATATGAAGATTAAAGCCCAGGTAGAAATTGCCAGCAAATTTTTAGTGGAACCATTTGTGCTTTTTGAGCTAGTACATAAGCCTGTTGTACTGTCCAAATGATAATTTGTAAGACATACACAATAATCGTTAGAACAGTAAGAATTCAAATCTCTTTGCCTGCAGTCGCCACTAATAGCACAACCATTCAAATTGCACTTTCCTTTTGAGTTCGGGTAATACCCGTTATTGCAAACACAGGTATCAACAGAATTACAGTGGGAGTAGTAATCTCTTCCTTGACAATCTGAATCATATGTGCAACCATTTAGAGTACACTTTCCATTTGAATCCGTATAATATCCAGAATCGCAAACACAAGTTCCAGAAGAACCAGAAGAAGAGCAATGACTTCGACTATCTCTGGACACACAATCGGAATTGAAAGCACATCCATTTTTTGTGCATTTTTTGTTGCCTCCGTTCCTGTAGTAACCGCTATCACATTCGCAGGTATACTCAGAATTACAGTGAGAGTAATAATCTCTTCCTTCACAATCTGAGTCAGTTGTGCATCCATTTGTGGTGCATTTGCCCATTCCATTCAGATAATACCCGGTATCACATTCACACACATCATACGATGTGCAATGAGAGTGGTAATCTATATTCATACATTGTGAACTGGTAGTGCAGCTTGTATATTTGACGCATTTTCCCCACCCATTACTCATAGTGCCATTCTTGCAAATACATGTATCATTCACACAATGAGACAGATCATCTCTCATCTCACAGTCTGAAGTATCAGCGCATCCATATAGTGTGCATTTGTTCTGAGAGTTCTTGTAGTGACGTCTACTACATTCGCAGGTATACTCAGGACTACACAGAGAGTGTTCATCTCTTCCTTTACAGTCAGAGTCGGATGTGCATCCATTTGTGGTGCATTTGCCCAAACCATTCCTATAATAACCGTTATTACAGTAACACAAACCTGACGTACAGTGAGAGTTGGTATCTTTGGACACACAGTCGGAGCTATTGGAACAGCGATTCTCAAAAGGAGTGCATTTGCGGCCGTTAGTTGTGTTTTCGTAATAACCCTGATTACAAGTACACGATTCAAAAGGACAGCTTCTTTCCGGGTCTTGAGTCGTAATGCAATCGGAATCATTAGAACAGGTATGGTAAGTACAACCTAGAGTTCCGAACCCATCTTCTGTCCACTTGTAATTGGGCGCACAATAACAGTTATCGTCCACACAGACCATGTTATTTGACGAATAGCAACTGGAACATCCATTGTAAACTGGGATAGTTTCTGGTTTAGATTTTGTGCTGTTCTCCGCTGAAATTACCAGTGTATTGACACAAATAACAAAACTAATGAAAAACAAAAGTGTCATGATTGTTTTGCTATACATTTTAAAAGAAATTTAATAATAAATTCAATTCGATTTTTAATTTATATAAAACTCCCACTAATTGTCTGTACTTTTATAGGAATCAATCAAAGATTGAATCAATTGTTTCCACAAATTTATTGATAATGAGCTGACAATCAAATTCTCCCATAAAATCTTTTCATCAAAATTGGTAATCATTTTCATTACAATATTATTATACATTTATTTCTATAAATTATAGCTTCTCAAGAACTCACATATTGAACCCACATATTGTTGAACATATTGCAAAGTGTGACTTAGGCTTAAGGCT
>JAQIXD010001982.1:0-12130 GCA_034699985.1 Minunthozetes semirufus | reverse complement strand
CAAAAAAGTCATAAAACAGTGCAAAGACATCAAATAAGTCTCTTTTCATTCCAAAAAACAGGGAAAAAGAGTGTAATTGACAAATAGGACTTTCCTAATGATTGCCTATGCCTTCGACCTCAGCTCAGAATAAGCGCATTTGGAGGAACGGATGAAAAAACGCCAACAGTTTACCCATTTTTTAATTGAAATACACTTAAAACAGAGAACTTTAAATATGGTTATTAAAGACCTGGGAATTAGACCAGGATTACAGATTCGTTCTGTCATTCAAATAGAAACAAATGTGCATGTTTAATTTTAGGCCAATTTTTCGGCGGCTAATAAATAATAATTATTATTACATAAGAAATAATTATAATTATATATAAAGTGGTAATGATTTTCGTGGAGAACTTCAATAAACTATTTTAGAAAAATTAGTTCAAATAATTTTTCGCAAAAACAAAGGCCGAGCGATCAGAATGAAGAACATAACCAAAAAGTTATGGATGTGTTATAACTGTAAACAGATTGCGATAATGGGTTTATTCATTCAAATGCATAAATCGATTAAAATTTATTACCATTTTTCTCAACAAATACTCAGAAACTGAGTCAACAAGTCTTCAATAGAGTCAAGACTAAAGTGAATCAGAAATTTGAATCAAAAATACATTCAGTTTGTGAAAGAAAGAAAAAAATGAAATCAAATTCACAATAACCTGAAGTGAAGTATTAGCCGTCACTTAAAGGACAGTAAAACTATACCTTCAGGTTATCTAACTTTTGTTGGGAAGCAATAAAATAAATTTGAATCTAGGTAACAATACTCTAACAGATGTGTGAGCTCTATTTGTCTGCCGGAGCCAATAGAAAGCCAGTAAATAGAATGTACGCACACTTTTCGCATTCAGTTATTATATTTTATTATAATTTTTTTGTTGCGAAACCCTTTCCACTCATTCATAAAGAAGAGCTTATTTTGTATACAATTCATTTCAAACTCATCTTCAGATGCTATAAGAAAAAGTCCATTTCCAGGACAGTCTTTGAAATTGAGAGTCGATTTCCCTTCTATTATACAACTGTTTAAACTGGATGTTAATTCCATTTTTATTATCGTTGATCTTGTTCATTTCACTTCTTTTTTATGAGTTCCTCTGTTTTAATATTTCTATTATTTTTGTGTGAAATCAATTGATTTCTGTTATATTAAAAAAAAAGTTTTCTATTTTTGTGAAGAATCGGATGAATGGCTCCGTTTATGATTGAATCACAAGTGAAATATGTCAGACAAAAGTCAGTCGATGTCGACAATAACCACGAAAATAAAGTCGAGACAATTATTGTTTGGAGAAATGTCTTTCTTCTCGCTTCCATACATTTGGGGGCCATATATGGAGCGTATTTGATGATTGTTTCCGCTAAATATCAATCAGTAATAGGATGGTACTTATTCTGCTTATTTTCAGGTAAGAATTCTCAAATTCTTTAATGGGTTATTTCCAAAGATAATGATTTTATTAGAATTTTTAAATGATCTTATTTTTAATCATTTTTTAACCTACTAAAAACCTTAAATCTTTCAAAATAATTCCTCTGAAAGATCAATAGTCCAAGAAAAGATAATTTTATTTATTGGTATCATGGTAATTTATAAATGACAAATGAAAGGATAATTTTTCCAATAAATTTAGTCAATTTTTATTTAAAATTTTAAATGAAAACAACATTAAAATGAATTGTTTATAAAATGGTCTGGTTATTTTTATTGATTAAGATGTCATAAACAGACTAATTTAATATAATTTATTAGTAGATAATAAACCCGTTTAGAGTTATCGGAGTATAAAATGAGTTAAAAATAATAGATTATCTTAAAAAACTGTTTTTATAAGTTCTTATAAACCCTTTGATTGAATGTCAGGAATGGGAATAACAGCCGGCGCTCATCGATTATGGGCTCACCGGTCATACAGAGCCAATTTCGCGTTAAGATCACTGCTCTGTTTCATGAACACAATGGCCGTCCAAAATGATTTATACGACTGGTGTCGCGACCATAGGGTTCACCACAAGTTCTCGGAAACAGACGCCGATCCCCACAACGCCACTCGTGGCTTCTTTTTCTCACACATGGGTTGGCTTCTGTGCAAAAAACATCCCGACGTTCTCGAAAAGGGAAAGACAGTTGACTTGAGTGACTTATTGGCGGATCCCATAATAAGATTTCAGCGCAAATACTACAGAATACTTGTGCCGATAATCGCTATTATTATTCCGACTCTAATACCATACTATTGTTGGTCGGAATCGGTTTGGAATTCGTTCTTCATTTGTGTTACATTCAGATACTGTTATATACTTAACAGGTATTCATTCATTCATTCAGAAGAGTTTTATTGTTTGATAAGTTATTTCAGACCTCTTTTGTCTATTTAGTGATAATCAATGGGAATATTAATAATCAATTTTTAGAATAAATAATAAAAGTATTGAAAAACAAAAAATAAGTTTTTGATAAAAGAATGAAAAAGAAATAATAGATTTAAGAAAATAAGTCAAAACTCAGTTTTCAATCTTCAATAGAATAGGAAACTCATTTCAATTGAAATGTTTCACTCAATACATATTCTATTATTGATTATTATTGAATATCCAGACTCTATTAAAATTGAGATGACCAAGTTTACAGACCATAAATTAACTTTTAGGATCCATTTGAAATTATTATTTTTATTATTAATTTCATCAAATGTAATAGAATAATCGAAAGCCCTAAAACACCCTTTATGTTTTTATATGCTTAGAAAATAATTATTTTATAACTTCCTTAATTTATTGGGCTTGGTGTCTCTATTTTAAATATAACTATTTTAACTTCAAAATTAGATTTTCATTTAGAAATTCAATTATCAAATTCAATACAATAAATGGTTTATACAATAATCTAGCACATGGCTGGTCAACTCTGCGGCACATATGTGGGGTCAAAAACCGTATGATATAACCATAAATCCCAGGTATGTCTCATTAAGACTCAAAATAACCCAGTTATAAACCATCACTTAATTATAAACAGTTATTTACAACAAAAGAAAACAAAATAAAATGATTAACAAAAATTTAGAGATAATTGTAAAGACAAGAACAAACTAATAACAGAATAAATTAGATAATTTGCTAATTAGCTACTTCTTGATGAGTGAATTAGTCAATCAAAATGACCCCTATCTCTAACTTATCTCTAATTAATCCGAAGTGACCTCCAATTAAATTAATTTAATTTACAATTTTGTTGATTAGAGAAAACAGTTTTGTCACATTCCAGTCGTATGGGGAGGGCTATCATAATTATCACCACACATTCCCATGGTAAGATCGATTGCATAATCTCTGAAAACTTTTTTTTACAAATTTATTTACTCTTCAAATGATTACACATATAATCGCAGGGATTACTCGGCGTCAGAGTTGGACTGGAAATACAACTGGAATTTTTCCACACTTTTCATAGACTTATTCGCAGGGATCGGATGGGCATACGATCGTAAAAAGGTCTCAATTGATATGATTAGCGCTCGGGTCAGACGCACCGGAGATAAGCCGCTGATTAAGAGCGTCAATGAAATCCGTTTCTCAGAGCTATTAATCAATCGAATCGTTTCTCTCACAATAGCTTTGAGTCATTTGTGGATACCTTTCGTAATCAGATTTTTGGTCTTATCCTGAAAACTAATAAAATAACATTTTTAATAGCTTTGATAGTTTGAAAAATGTGACAAGGTCACATCAAAATATGATCACAGATCAAATACTTTTGCGCATCAATTGAACAAATTTAAAAGTTTTGATGGATTCTCTCAAATCACTAATTATTTTTGGCATTAATACTGACATTAAATTAAAAAACTGACCCCTCCGTGCCCTAAGACCAATGACGGGTAGTTTTAATACCTTACTCATTACCGGATTATATTTTTGATTATTGATTGAAAATTTAAAATTCATTAAAAGTTTTGATCGATAAATAAAATACTTTAAGACATGATTTGGTAATTAAAATATACATTTATTACTCGATTCAGTGTATAAGCAATCAATCAATTAACCGACGAATGTCTTCCCCCATCCGAAGGCGTTATTGATTCGGAATTTTTGCAAATTATTTGACTTTATTGGTAATGTGGGGTAATTTTATGGCCATGTTTTGCCATAATTTGTCTGAGATGGCAAGATAATAATCTGATAATATTAGCTCTATTTAATATCTATGGGAAATTCCACGCATTTTTCACACTATAATCACACTATGAATCAAATGCCGGACAAATAGTTTTCTTTTTTGACAAAACAAAACAAATACTCAAAAGTTATGAAAAATATATCAAATCTATCAAAATCGGGAATAACCAGGAGTTTACTCACACAACAGGATCTATCATCGAAGCCTCATATATAGCATCTCTTAAATTGAATTTCAAGTGTCTAATGATACTGACATTAATGCACAGACATCAATAACATATCATGCTTGATTAATGATCTTTCGCATCGCATAGTCGGTCATTGGAGTTGATATAACCTTGGCCATCTTTGCATGAAATATTATTATTGTAATAATAATGATATTTTCATATAAAAATACAGGAATCCGAGCGCTTATTATTCAGAGTGAAAAAAATTCTGTGTATTCAGTCATACCTGAGTTATGGTTAACGACTGGTTTCTATTGCAATATAAGCCATCAAAAGGAATGTCAGTCGAAATAATAGCTGCAAATGAAAAGAGCGCTTTAATAGGGGGTCACATCTCTCAAGAATTTCATTGACGGTCATTAGAGTTATACAAAATGCATAAGCGCTCGATAAGCAGTGGCAGGCCTTCAGGTCTATCCCCATACCTGTGCACAGTTGCCAAAAATACTTGTCTTATGTAAAAGTAATGTAATGACAGCACAGAGTTTAGAGTCATAACTGCACTCAGTCTTAATAGAGTCGACAAAAACCAAGTGTTACTCAAATGATTATCAAACCAGATGTTCAGCCAACCCATCAAGAAATTAATCGACCAAAATGTTCCATAGCATTGACAAGGAGTACTACATTCTTATTATCTAATATTTCTAAATAAACAAGATTATTTTAATCCAAGAACATAAGAACAAAACTTTAATCACAATATTCCGTTAATTGAGAGAACCTTATCTATTAAATCAACAATAATTAATCAAAATTAATTTATAACTTTACTCAGATCCTTATAATTTTAGCTATTTGTTCATGTTATCAGGATAGCTGTGATAATAATTATTAATTATTCGCTAAATTAATTTAAATTCCTCAATATTTGCTAATTTATTTGGATTAGATACCGCACCCCCTTGGTTAGCCCGGCCATCAAATTGTGAAATAAGTTATGCCCAGGCATTGAATGCCCAATTGCGAGTCAAGGAAGTAAATTATAGACTCTTATAGCGGTTTATATTATCAAATATATAGTTTAGTTTTCAAATACATGCCATACCGGAGCCGTAGTCCAGTTTTGGAGAGCTGTGTGTGTTTTGATGGCCTCCTCTTCACTCAAATAGGATACGGAGTGTGGATATCAGTCATCATTCAAGTAATAACATTGAAAAAAATGACTGACTTTTCTGTTAGCGTTTATTTTATTAGCATTTTGTTAGCATAAAACTGGAACTAATGCCACAAAAATTAGTTGTTTCAGTGGTTTTGCTCAGAATAAGAACCTTTGAAATCATTTGATCCTTCATTTGCCACTAGAAGTGAGTGGTTTGTGCAGCGGTTATACCACTGCTTCTGTTTTGGGAATACCTTAAACATCAGTTAATGATGAGAAGAATATATCGTTTCTCAAAGTTATCTTCAGTTAAAATTAAAGACAAATAACTCTTTAAATAAGTGTTTAATTGGATTTCATTTGATTTTGTTTAACAAACAAAACTAAAAAACTTATTATTATTATTTGTTTTCGTTTTATTTCATTCAAAAGTTGAAAAAAAGTTTAATAAATAACTACAAATGTCTTATAATTGTGAGTAAATTGTATTCATTTTTTCATTAATCTCTTTTTATTGCTTTACTCCTAAATCTCAAGTGTTTTATAACTATTTTAAGAATAAATCTCTCTATAAATCTTGTAATTTGATCTATAATTCAAAATATAATCAAGTAATTAATTTTTGTGTTTAATGCTTATTCAACACTAAATCTCTC
This sequence comes from Minunthozetes semirufus, assembly GCA_034699985.1. Classification (NCBI taxonomy): domain Eukaryota; kingdom Metazoa; phylum Arthropoda; class Arachnida; order Sarcoptiformes; family Punctoribatidae; genus Minunthozetes; species Minunthozetes semirufus. The sequence goes on along the minus strand of JAQIXD010001982.1, from coordinate 5,912 downwards.
TCTCTCTCTCTCTCTCTCTCTCTCTCTCTCTCTCTCTCTCTCTCCCCTCTTTTGATTGAAACATTAATCTTAGAGATATAATGTCTTGAAATTGTTCCGCAGATAATCCGAGTGTAGTTTTATTAGTGGTTAGTGTGATATCAGTACATATCTGTCCATCAAATTCAAATGCTGTCCCAAATGTCATTCAGACTCCAATTGAAAGACAAATGGTTGGGACAGTTGTTGAAGAAAAAAGTGATTCATTGATTACAAACATTAAGGATAAACTGAATAAGAGGGCAGACATTAAAGACAAAAATAAAGATAAAATCAAAGACAAGATTATAGACCAATTGAAACAATCGATAGAACCGGTGGATGTCAGTCTGTACGGGTATGCGTCGATGATAGATCCTCGAACATTCTCTCGCCAAAGAAAAGTGCAACAACAACACCATCAACAACACCAACGCCAATACAATCCACAGCAAAGTCTTAACCCAGAATTTCAGTACAATTCATACCAGCAATTGTTCGATAGCATGAAAATGAGTGATAGTATGAATCAGTTCCAACTTCAACAAATGCCATTACAGCCAAACTCTGATGAAGAGGCACTTCATGTCCTTAAAAACTATCTCAAGAAATATGATGTGAAGAAGTACTTCTTGAAGAAAATCTTAGGTAAGAAATGCTCTTCAGTTCATAATTGAATTCATATCTTGAGAATGTGGTCCAATCTCTTGTTAATCCCACTCATAAATTAAAGCAACGACCTTGACATTATACTACATTGTATTAACTAGGTGACGCTTATGATAGAGAAGAGGGACACGACGAGGGCTTCTTCGCCAACAAACATCTTCGACGACACGGCGGCGCAGGAATGGCCGCAAAGGTATTCGGAGAACTGATCGGAATTAAGATCAGAAAATCAATTGAGAACTTTGGCGATACTGTCAGTGATTACGCAAAGGAGATGACAACCAACGGGTTCGTCACCATTGGGAACACATTCACTAAATTATTTAGAAGATCATAAAATGGATCATCAAATGGATCAAGTTTTTTGATTTTCCCTTTAAATCGATTTTTATTTATTGATATTTCGTTTACATTAAACTCATTCTTATTTTTATCTCATTTTGTGTTAAAATTTAATTTATTTTTTGACTAAAAGTTATTCAATAAAATGATTTTTATTGAAATTCGTTAATATATTAACAAAATATTAATTGAAATAAAAATATGAAATCATATTAACAGCTCAATAATCTCGTATAACTTGTTTTTATTAATTGCACGCATGAGAATGTATCAAATATATCCTGGATAATTAAGAAATCATCCATAAATTAATTGTATGGAACTACCAATTTTTGACTTCCATATGATGGCGGTGCTTCTATTGAGCGCTGAATTAGTTGAGATTGATCATGCTGCATTCTCCTTCTTCGTCTCAGGTATATGAAAAGAGCGACTCCAAAAGCGATGGGCACCAGGAAGAAAACCCATGCCCAGTACCAAACGCTAATTTTGTAAACACATTTACGTCCATTAGTCCAGTCCTCGACATAGGAAGTTTCGCAAATACATGTGTTGTGGTCACACCTTCTCTTTATGTCCTGAGGGGTATAGCAGTCAGGATCTGAGAAACACATTTTGTAAACACATGTCCTTCGCGTTGGATCCAACTGGTAATTGGGCTGACAGTAACACTGACTGTCCACACAGACCATGAAATTATAGACATAACAAGAGGTACAGTTATCGAAAACAATGAAACTACTCCTGTCTTCAGTGAATTCTGTGCCGTTTCTCTTTCCATCAGAAGATCCGATGAAAACAATTATTGAAAACAAAATAATGAAACGATTTTTCATTTTAATCGATGTTTTAGTTCAGACACTAAAATGTTTTCAATAAATTGTTTAATAACAATAAACACCCACTAATGCTATCATAACCCTCATGAGTGACAAAACAATGGAAGTGACATGAGTGACATGATCATTTATCTAATCAGATACATTATTTCAAAAGGCTTTGAAAACTCACAATATGATAGGTGAATGTCAAGGTTTGAATTATAACTTCAAGTTCTTTCATGTTTTCATTTAATGTAAATAACAAGAATATTCTTCTTTTAAATATTCTTAATTTTGTTTAATAAAAATAAAAGATTGGAATCAATTGGAAATAAAAATAAATTTTATTTAATTTGAAAAGAATCAAGGACAAAATTAAATTAATAGCGTTGAGATGTAGTATTCTCTTGTTGCTGTTGTTGTTGTTGTTGTTGTTGTTGTGGTTGCATTTGTGGTGGTTGTTGAGGAACAGCGTATTGTGTTTGGGGTGCGTATGGCTGATAAGGTGGCGGAGCATTTGCATAAACAGGAGTATGTTGAACTGGAACCGTGTGAATAACATGAGTCTGTGCCATCAGTGCTTTCCTACGTTTCATTCGTATATAAAGAGCAATTCCAATCAAAATAGGAATTAAGAAGAAGACCCAGGCCCACGCCCATGTACTAACAGAGTCGTCAGAAACGCAATGTCCATCCGAGTCTTTATAGTAGTTATAATCGCAATAACAGGTACCAGAATAACTGTTACAGGAAGCAAAGCTAGGACACTCATAACTATATGTACAACCACTCTTAGTACTCTTAGTACAGGTGCCATATGTGTTTTTAGAATAGCCAGAGTCGCAATCACATGTACCGAATGAACAGTGAGAATTGTAATCTCTACCTGTGCAATCTGAATCATAGACGCAGCCATTCTTTCTGCAAGAACCACTCGAACTCTTATAATAGCCAGAGTCGCATACACATGTACCAGATGAACAATGAGAATAATAGTCTCTGGTGGAACAGTCCGAGTTAGTGGCGCAACCATTCTTGGTACAAGTGCCGCTTAAGCTTTTAGTATAGCCACTGTCGCAAACACAAGTACCAGAAGAACAATGGGAATAATAATCTCTTCCACTGCAGTCTGAGCTAATTATACAACCATTCCTAATACACTTTCCATTTGTGCTCTTATAATAACCACTATCGCAAACACACGTTCCAGAAGAACAATGAGTGTTGTAATCATTAGAGACACACTCAGAATCACTGGAACAAACATTTTTGGAGCATTTATTTCCATTAGTCGAGTCTTCTCTATAACCAGAATCGCAAACACACGAACCATCATAAGCACAGTGTCTGTAATAGTCTTGAGTTGTAGTACAGACAGATAAATCAAGCGAACAGCTTTGGAAGACACAGGTCTTTGTTCCCGAGGAATCTGTCACCTCTTTGTAATTGGGTTTGCAATAGCAATACGTGTCGACACATCTCATATTATTGAAAGAATAGCAATTGGAACAGGTATAATACACATAATCGCCGACATTCTTCTGTGAAATTGGTTTTGTGCTGTTCTCTGCAGTGATGTCCGACGAGTGGACACTTATTATTAAATAAATGAAGGAAAACAACTTTAGTATGACTTTAGAATCCATTTTGATGTCTTTTAACTTTAGTATTGAACTTAAGAATCGCAATACAATGAATCATTTGATCGGTTTATCTCACTTTCAAAATAACCTTTTATTCAATAGGAATCGATTGATAAGGAATAGTGACGACAATCGATCTCTAAGGGGAGGACAAAATAATTATTAAAGTTAGTGCAAACAAAATGCCAATCAATTGTCATAAAAATGTTCTTATCAATTATATTACACAACTTTAATAAATTTCTGATTATGTAGAATTATAAAGTTTAGAAATATCCATATATTACAAGAAAATGACCATGTTCAAATACTCACAGATGTGTTTATGGACTCTCGTAAAAAATATCAAGTTCACAAATATGATAAAATAGAATTTTATTTTAATTTCATTATTAAAAGTTTTTATTAGAATAAAAACAATGAGAATATTCTTTAAATAAATTAAATATAATAAAAGATTTTAATAAATAAGAAATAAATTAAATTAAACTTTTTAAAATTTTATTGATTTAACAATTAGCAAGCATAATAATTTATAGATAATTTAATACCGCTGGGTTGGATCATTCTTTTGTTGTTGTTGTTTCTGCTGCTGCTTTGCTTGTTCTGGTTGTTGCTGTGCTTGTGTTTGTTGCGATGTTTGTGGCTGTTGTTGAGTAGCATATTGTGGTGGTGGTGGTGCGTATGCTTGATAAGGTGGCGGAGCATTTTGATAAACGGTAGATTGTACTGGAGCGGTATGAATGACATGTGTTTGGGCCAACAGCGCTCGTCTTCGTTTCATTCGTATATAAAGAGAAATACCAACCAAAACAGGAATTAATATGAAGACCCAGGCCCACGTCCACACACTAACAGAATAATCATAACTGCAAAAATCCGAAGAGTCTTTAGAATAGCCATAATCGCAAACACAGGTTCCAAAAGAACAGTAGGCATTGCTGCTACAGTCCCAGCTATATGTGCAACCACTCTTAGTGCAGGTGCCATAAATATTTTTAGAATAGCCAGAGTCGCAATCACATGTACCGAATGAACAGTGAGAATTGTAATCTCTACCTGTGCAATCTGAATCATAGACGCAGCCATTCTTTCTGCAAGAACCACTCGAACTCTTATAATAGCCAGAGTCGCATACACATGTACCAGATGAACAATGAGAATAATAGTCTCTGGTGGAACAGTCCGAGTTAGTGGCGCAACCATTCTTGGTACAAGTGCCGCTTAAGCTTTTATAATAGCCAGAGTCACATACACATGAACCAGATGTACAGTGAGAATAATAGTCTCTGGTGGAACAGTCCGAGTTAGTGGCGCAACCATTCTTGGTGCAAATCCCGCTTGAGCTGTTATAATAGCCAGAGTCACATACACATGTGCCAGAAGAACAGTGGGTATTGTAATCTTTGCTCTCGCAGTCATAGTTAGTGGTGCACCCATTTTTGATGCATTTATTTCCATTAGTTGATACTTCCGCATAACCAGAATCGCATACACATGAACCAGAAGAAGTACAGTGTCTATAATAGTCTTGAGTTGTGGTGCAGACAGAAAGATCAGTTAAACACCCTTGATAGACACAGACCTTTGATCCCGAAGAATCGACCATCTCTTTGTAATTGGGTTTGCAATAGCAATAGGTGTCAATACATCGCATATTATTGTAAGAATAACAGGTATCGCACGTATAGTACACATAATCGCCAACACTCTTCTGTGAAATTGGTTTTGTGCTGTTCTCTACAGAAATGGCTGAAGAGTTGACAAAAATAATGAGACAAATAAAAGAGAAAAACTTTAATAACTCTTTTAAATTCATTTTAAAATTAATTTTATAGTTTAAGTTACTATTTAAAAGTTATATACAATCTTAACATTAATTGAAAGAATTGTAACAAAATGTATCGTTTGTGGGTTTAATCTCACTTTGAGTCTTCCCTTTTTATTCACTTCAATTTTATTGATAACAAAAATATGACAGTAATAATCTTGATCATTATGGGGAGGTTAAGCATATTACTTCATATCTGTAAAATTATTGCAAATCTAATGCCAATCAAATATCTATGTATTGTCTTATTATCAAAAATACATTTTAAATGAGTTATATAATTAATTGTCATTTTATAATAAATTGATCTCTAGATTAGATGAAATTGTTTTCTTCACTTTGAATTACACATTTCAAATGAACATGGCAATATTGTTAATATTTCAATTTATTCATTTTGATTCAGACAATTAAGATTAAATGGACCATTTAATGACGCTGAATATTTTGTTCTTGTACAGGTGCACTTGGTCCTTGTCGATAGGCTGTATTGTTGTCAATAGGTTGAAAATTTGGTGGAGTATGTTCATCTGGAACAGTATTTATCACTTGTGTTTTGGAAGCCACCAATCCTTTTCGCCTTAAGCG
>JAQIXD010001981.1:0-12131 GCA_034699985.1 Minunthozetes semirufus | reverse complement strand
TCTTAAACAACTTCTCACACAAAATTAATTAAGAGTTTCACTACATTTGTGAGTTTTCTTCAAAAATTTTAATTATTTATTTTTTACAATTTAAGGATTTCCAACTAAACTATGAAATGTGAACTATATTTTTAATTAAATTTTATGAAAAAGGATCATGTTAGCAAAATTGTTAAATTAATTGTAAAAATATAATATTATTTTTAAACTTCAATAAATTCGAAATAACAATCTAATTATCTTCGCTTGAAAATGGTTATGGCAAAAGTCAGATAAATCAAAGTCGGAATTATTGACCACAAAAATCCGAATCTGACGTCTGGATGACTCAAATCCCAACCCCTGAGTATGAGATTACGCATTGTGTCCATCGGCACAGACATTGTACTCCCGTAATAGAATATATCTCTTAGGGTTGAGTCCATTGCCTCCAACGGCCAGAAAAGACCACAACAGAAGAGTTGAGGAAAAATGATAAACCAGACCAATATTATGCAGGCTATGTCTCTGTCCACGAGTGAGCTAATCAACAGTCCTAATGAAATGGCATTAATTTGTTCCAAAAACATATACGAAAAGAGCAGAGGAAGAGAACTGTTGTTTATTACATCAAATAACAGAAATCCTGTTACGTAAAGACCAATAATTTGTAAGATTGAAATCATGCAACTCGTTATCACATGAGATAAAAACACCAATTCCCGGCCCACACCCGCAACGAGTGAGCGTTCAAATAAGCCGTCCCTTCGTTCCTGACATAAAAGAAGCGAAGAGAGAACTATTTGAGAAATATAGAGATAATAGAGATAGAATCCGGGCAAGTAATAGTTGCTCGTCAATAGATCTCTTGTATTTTGTGTCTTTTCGACTCGAATGGCGATCCCATCAAACTTCTTGTTGTTTTTCGAGTAGAGTCTCGACAAAAAGTTGATTATAGATTGTGTCAGCGAATCGAGTATTCCGTTTGAATACATTACTATTGAGTTATCGATGAATACACGGATAGTACTATCAGTTACTGTCTGATTGTCTGCACTGAATCCGTCAGTGATTCTGTCATCAATGGCTTCAGAGAAGTGCTTCGGTATATGAATCGCTGCTATCGTTTCCGTGTCTTCAACGGCTCTTATGGCTTCTGATAGGGACGAGTAGTTTATTGGCTGTACAATATGTCGGTTAAAACTGTCCAATGATGATAAAAGTCTTGTGCCGTAGTCTGAGTTATATTCTTCGTTGACAACAGCTGTCTTCAACTATAAAACAGATACATTCAGATTAATACAAATCAATTACTATGTTTTATGTTAATGTTGTGATAATATTGATGTATACCTCAATTAATTCTTTGCTATAAACTGCACAGAATATTAGTCCCTGAATGGCCGGCAATAGAATAATAAGAAGCGAAAGATTCATATTTGAAAATTTAAGGATATTTTTATGGATTAGAATCAATAAAATCCATCCATTGATTAGAAATTTTGTGAAATAGTTTTCACTTTCAACATTATCCAGGTATGAGTCAGGATTGAATGTACTTGATACATTCATATGATTGATTTGGTTCTTGTAGAAACTGACCCCTTTGTCTTTCATAGCCCTGTCCTCAATCAGACAGAGCTGAAGGAATACCTCTTCCAAGTTGTTTGTGTCAAACATTTGCATGAGTCGAGTGGGACTGTTCTCAGCGAGTATACGACCGTTTCTCAGAAGTCCCACTCTGTCAGCACTGGCAGCCTCTTCGACATAATGGGTGACAATTACTGTCGTCAATCCTCTCTTGCATTCATCGACTAAGAAGTCCCAAATTTTTTGTCGGACTACAGGATCGATACCAACTGTTGGCTCATCCAATATAACGATTGTGGGTCTGTTTATCATTGCAATGGCCAAAGACACTCTCCGTTGGGTACCACCGGATAGTTGACTAACAAGGAGGTCCCCATTTGGAAGGTGTAAAAGTGATCGCAATTGTAAATATCTAGCAATAAATGTGAGACTAATTTAATATGTGTTTTTCACGTGAATTCAAAGGAAATAAATGATTACAAATCATTTAATAAATTTTGAATTATAGACAAATTCATTGAATAATTTATTTGATTTCAATTTTATGATATTAATTAAGAAAAGTCATTCAATTGTATTACAAATGAATAGATTCTTAATAAACATTGTTCTGGTTTTGAGTCTTTTGATGGAAAATGAGATCAAAGCAATGAATGACACGAATGGGATAAACAAACCAAATGACTACATTCCTGAAGGTTATCAAAGCACTGAACAGTCCACTGACCAGTTCATTGAACTGACTAAACTCAATGTAATAGAAGTGTTGACCGCCACCGATACCACTTTAAAGGGCAAGTTTGGGGGTCTCACAGATATGGAATGGTTTGCAATTTTGATAATATTGGTCTTAATTTTGACAATCAGTCCTTTTTGCTGGTTATTATATAAACTGTATTTGTGTTGTCCCTTAGAGGAAGAAGAAGTCAAAAACACAACTGACAGCACAGGTATGTTTTAATCTTATTCTTATAACTGAATTTAAGCCGAATTATTCACTCGTATCCCTACTTTTCCCCTTTTTCCAGGAATCAAATTTAGTTCAGTGAATACAGTGGACTCTGTCACAGGACTTCCCATTAGAAGTTAGTGAATAACTTCTTTATTGAAAATCAGTTTAAATTAAATTGAATTTTGTTTAACTTTTTATTTCGCAGAAAACAACTTAACAGAAAAAGAGAAAGCACAGGCCAGAGGTGAGTCCCAAAACCTTTTTAAAAATATTTTATTTTATTTTAAAAATTTATTTGATTTCATAGCTTTTCAGGAGACTAATGAAAGTTATGAAGACATTCTCGGAACTATCAAAAAAAGTCAAAACTCCAAAATGCATTCAAATGTTGTCCAAAATAATTGACTAAATTATATTTTAAAATAAAATTATTCTAAAATTAAAAATTGTGAATACATTTAATCAAAATGGATTTATTGTATTTATGTGTAGACATACAATACTTAATTATAACCATAACTTATGGCATAAGTCATACCTTTTGGTAAAATCGTGATCTTTTAAACGATAGATGTTTTTGAAGTAAATCATTGTCTGATTGACAGAAAACTGTGGACATAGGGCACAGTCCTGTGGCATAAAACTGATGGAACAGTTGGCTTCAATTCCTGAATTGCTGTCCATTACTCTGATTATACCATTCTTTGTTTTGATCATTCCAAGGATTAGTTTCAGAAGAGTAGACTTTCCACCACCACTCGGACCCAAAAGAGCATAAATTTGTTTGCAATTGATTTCAATGCAAATATCTTTGAGTATTTGATTCGAGCCATAACTGAATGACAGGTTTTCAACAGTTATAGCACTCATTCCGACAAAAAATAAATCAATTTATTTCACAATAAAACAAAAATTGATTTAAATTTTGCTTTACTTCAGAATTTATATAAGTTTTTGAACAGAATTTCATTGAAATCTTTTTGATGAATAAATTTCTGAAAATTGATTATCAGATTTCAGATAAAACACTCTTAAGAACACCTTTTTTATAGACTATAAAAACAGTTTCGGCTGATTTTGATTTCTATTCTTCGTGTATAAGTATTTCCGTTTAAAAGCATTTTCCCATTAAATACATTAAATACAGGTTTTCATCACTAAATAGACTAACTGTTAATCTCTTATCTAAAAACGCTTTTCTGTGTTCTATTAAATGAAATACCTGTCCTTTAATAGGCTTTCCATTTGCCTTTGCCTTGACAGTCAATTTTCGACTTAATTTGGACAGTCATCACATGCACTTAGTCAGGTACGCATAATAGTCCTTCAGATGAAAGTCTCATCCTTTTAAGTTTGTTTATTAGAATTCTCGTAATTTTTTGGTCACTCAAAACTAAAATGTTGAACTATATTTAGGTCATTCATTTATATATTGGAAAATTCAGATAAAATCACAATAAAAACATTAGGACTTAATGATTAGGTTGTTGTGTATGTTTACGTTCTATTTTTAGTACTAAATCATCTTGGTGCAAATACAAAATGTAATTATATAACTTAGGGAAAATGATCTTGTATAACAAGTTAGTGAGTAGAACATAAAAGCGAGTACTCAGTGAAACTGACGATAACAAAAATAATTGTATATAATGATCAATTACAATAATTCAGTTTGAAATTTGATATATAATTAATTAAAATATAAAATCATAGAGAAAGCGATCAGTTGTGACATAAGAGGAAAAGCCACCCGAAGAAAAAATAATGAGTTATTAAATGGTTTGTTGTCATGGAATTAATGGATGAATTTTAATTGAAAGCCATTGAAAGCCCATTACTTGTGGTGTTCGTAGTATTGAACCAAAAATCTGATAATTACTTGGCTTTTATCGAAAATAATGAACTGATTTATGTCGAAATCAGTGGTGTTTTCAATGTCTTTGTTGGCGACAGTTTTTCCAGTGGGCACTACTATACCGGTGCCGATTGTCTTCGACGTATTTGGGTCAGGCCTATACTTTCCCACACATTTGAGGCTATCGTAACCGAACGGCACTTCTCTGAAGTATTTCTTCTTTTCAAAGACACGATATCTTATATAAAGAGTAAATAAAAATAAAATTACAAAAAATTAATGGAAAAACACCAAAACCCTTGTGCTTGTGCTAGAATCTAATGGGTGCTCCAAAATTTTGTTGTCAGGTAATTGATATAAATTCAATTTAAAACAATTTTACTTTTGAGTCTAAACAGAGCTCTTGAAAATTGTTTCTAATGTCCAAAACAAACTGAAAAGCTATACAATTGAGCCAAGTTTATAGCAAATTAAATCTGAAAGCTCTGGTCAGCTCAGGGTTTACAGTAAATGTATTTTTTATAATCAAATAAAATATTGGAAATATTTTTCATTCATTCATTCGTCTGTTGATAAGACACTCTTCGGGTATACACAAGTTTTGTGATAAAAGTTTGATAAAAGTCCAAAAAAAAAGATTTTTCTCCTTTTCGTCTCTAAATAATGACGACCAAGGTGGCAATAGTTTATAATAATATATCTAATGATATTTAAACTAGATACAGAATTTTTGTATACCCATTTTAAAAATTTCATAATAAAAGAGTGAATTATTATAAATAATTACGTTAAAGGTACTAGATTTTAAAAAGGTCTTTGCTAAATTTTTGTTGTTGATAGTCTGTTGATTGATATAATGTTGAGTCAATTGTTAAAACTAGTTTTGTCTGAAATATAAGATTCACTTCAAAAGTTTAATGTAATTTCTTATCAATCGATTGTTTGAGACATCATTTAATTAAAGTCTAATTTTGTTTTCGAAAGAGTGTTCACAACAATAATATTCGTGAATAAACTTAATTAAGGTCTGAGTAGACATCAAAATAATTTTATTAACTTTATGGCTCTCTTCATAATAGCCTGAGGATATAGTAATTTCCAGAATTTACCAAGGGACACAATTTTCACTAATGATTTTTGATTTGGATTAATCTGATATTTGTGGACAAGATTAACATTTTTAAAATCATCTAAATCTATGAGGTTTCTAAAAGTAATGAATGGATTAAATTTCTTTTTGCATGAAAATATTAATGGATAATTCATTTAAGCATGATCAAATCATTTGCATTATATTTTAGTTTTCATTACTCATGAATAATAATTGAGAAAATTAACATGAAAAGTTTGTCTTTAGGAAACAAGAAAAATTGATTGAATAATAACTTTATTGACTATTAACTCTAATAACTCTAAATGATAAATCTAACTTTAAGATAATTGATATTCATTTGTGAAAGATAAAACTGCCAAACATTTAGTAGTGATTCCCATTTGTTCGATAATTCTATTCATTTATAAGAAATTTTGAATTAAAAACTGTTTTCTCACATATTTCCGACTCCGACCTCACAAAGCAGAAGAAGACCAAAGTCTTTGTCGCCATATTTACGGAACCGTTTAATCCGGTCTCTGAAATATAGAGCTCTTCCCATCTTTCCGTTTTCATAACTGATTCCGTTATTAAGAATTTTGGTCAAACAGTCATTTCCTTTGCAATTATCGATGGAATACCATAAGAGTATGCGTTTCCTATTAACAAACTCTGGATTCGGATATTTATTACTCAATTTGTTTATTTCAAAGATTCGTTTGAGTTTGAGTTCATCTTCCAAATAATGAGCTCTACTTCTGTCAAAGTATTTAGTGATAACAATGCCGTCCATTGTATACTTGGAAACTTTGTTCAGTTCGTAAAATTCCGGTAAATCTAATTGTTTTGCAGAAAACAAGTGAAAAATTCCATCGAAGAAGCCTTCGCTTTCTGTTTAAATGGATAAACAGCTCAAATTTATAAACAGGTTAACATTGATTACTTTCTTTGTTTGGCAAATAAAAATTAACTAAGTTTTCTTACGGGAACCTCTCCGGGTTGGCGTTGAGTGATCGCTGCTTTTGTTTGATCTGGTACTCGAAAACTTGAAAGATCTATTTTTATGTCTCTCAAACTTATGCAGCAATTGGTGTTTCGTACAGAACCCGTCCGGTTTCATAGCGGTTTCATTTCCACAGTCGCAGCCAATACCGGCTTCACATATAACTGTCTCCACTTCATGTCCAGAGTGTTTAGATTTGTCGAAGCAATCGCCACATATCACTATTAACTCTTGAAGGGAACAGTTGTGACAATAGAAACCACAATCATTTGTTTTCCACGTATTGTTACACTTGTTTTCAACGAATACTTTATAATTCAAAAGAAAAATAAATTAAACGTTAATTTGGAAATTGTTTTCAATTATCGAAAGACAATTAAAATAATTGGATAACTACTGTAGAAGTAATAGAATAACTAAATTCAGAACATCCTCTGGTAAATGTAGTCAAATTAGTTGAACTAGATAATTACAATTTGCAAGAATATTTGCGAACGCTTACCTTCACTATCCATTTGAAGAATTCGGTTCTTTGAAGCTATTTATTGCGAAAAACTCGTTCCGTTTAAGTATTGAATAGTTTTAAATCCATTTTTAGACTCTTTTTGTTGTCTCACATAATATGTGCGATAAATGCCATAACACTTTATCTCAAAGATTCTGAACTTTAATCCTATTTTTCTATGAGTTTAATATTATATGAATTTTGCTATAAGAGTGAGACACGGGGTATGATATTCCAGTATAGAAGTACTTGAGTTACAGCCATATGATTATGAATTTTATCGGTTTAACTAATATTTTGATTGTAATTTTATCTAGAACAAATACTAATCCTACTTCTAGACAAAATATTTATTTTCCATTAAGTTGTGACTGGATTATTTTGTAAATTAGGATCTGCAAGATTAACATGGTTATTTTCAGAAATTGTTTATTTTAAATTATAATTAATAATAATGATAGGCATTAGAAGAATTGGTTTTTCTATAATCATTACTCTATTTTCTTTTATCTTGATTATAATAATCACGAAACTCTTCTGTTTTAGAATACCCCCTTGGGTATTCCTAAAAACAAAATATTTATAATCAATAAATACGGGGCTTTGAATTGAAATCTTATTCTGTGTAAAGTATTAATCTCTCGATTCTTATATAAATATTATCTGATATATACTTAAATCCTATTGAACTCAAAAATTGTATTTTCTTATAAGAATTTATATAATTTTTAATACAAAATTATATTTGAATTTTCTAAGAATAAGAGTTTTCTAAGATTCATAAAATTAGCATGAAACTATTTGATAAATCTTTATCAATAATAGTTTACATAATTGTGTTTATTATGCATTGATAACGAGATAAGAGATGAATACTTATAATTTATAAGTTATGGAAATATAGGACTTTTCCTTTGTCTGTTATAAAAAATAGTACATCAAGTATGTATGATCAAGTTATTCGAACTCAATAAAGATGAATATATTTGAAATTATAGGGTTTCCTTGACACTTTTACCTTCCATTTACTTTCCAGGCGCAAGAAATCAAATTAATTATGTTCATTATTTTGCTAATTATATTATTATGAAATTTTGTACAAAATAATCCAAGATTATTTATTTTAAATATCAAGTAGTATTAGATTATTTGAATGTATCTTTTATTATTTTGTAATATTGAGCGCAAAGTAATCCTCTCAGATATTCTCAACATTGCATTAATGGCACCGACATCTCAACCAGCAGTGATATTAGGTTTGGTTCTGTCATATGATGTGCGGTTATTTGTGCGGCAACTCTACTCAAACTCAATTGAATTAGCAAGTTAATTATAGGAGTAAAGTGAATTTGACTTCAGAATTAACTGTTTATTTAATTATGTTTTGACATTAACTGTGAGTTTTAATCAAATTAATCAACAAAATGATAGAGTCGTACAAAAATTATATACAATTTATCAAAATATTTGTTTCATATATTTCAACATTTCTTCTAATGATTGGTTTATAACAAAATTATATCAAAATTTTCATCATTTCATCAAATTATATCTCTTTATAGTCCATAATTTTTAGATTTATAGTGTAATTAAAATGAGGTTAGACTGTGTGTTCTAAAACTTTGGAAACTCATAGTGAAGTTGTGCTTAGATTTCGGTCAATTTATTAATTTCGATACTCCAGTCGTCTCTCATATACCTCATGAAGTGGGGTTCGACCAACTCTTTCCAAGCCTTGGCATTCCTGGTATGGAAATTGTGCTTGCTCGCTGCAAAACGATGTAATTTTGACATACGAATACTCTTGTTCACATAAGATGCCTGATCCAAATCAGTTATCGGGTCCTTAAGGGAAAAGAATTTTAATCTTCTTTAATGTAAACCATTTTAACGATAGTTTGTAATAAATTCAATTAAATCCGGCATTAAATGAGTCTATTTTGCAAATTTTAGTATACAATCCCAGAAGAGAATTTGAACCTTTGAGATTTAACTTGTTTATTGGACCAGTTTTTAACTATTGATGATTAACATGATTTTCAATATAAAATTACCTTTATTTTAATGGAAAGTAAATTCAATGGAATTAATATAAAAGTATTCGTTGATGCGATTAAATAACTCATTAAACTCACGCTTTTATTTAGCAAGGTTAAAACTATTCAATTAGTTTTAGTCCTGGTATTCTGTTTAATAATAATTACTCAATTAGTGTTTGCTTAACAAAAGAAGCAAGATATTTTGTTTTTATTTTTCCACTCTTTTCCCAAGAGTTTCCAATATATTGATCGTAGAATCGGTTCAATAGATTTAAAAATTTATAATATAATTGAATCGTTGTCCTTGTTTAATCAATATCTTTATATTGAACTAGTGTTGTATTTAATGAAAGAGTGGACATACCTGATCTCCATGCATGACGAGTGTCGGACACTTGATATTCTTGTATCGATTATTGCAGATATCGTTTGGAAAGTATTGGTTATAATATCCATAAAACTTAACGTATTTCGTCCAAAGATCTTGAATTAGTTCTTCACTGCCATAGACATTGAGGTAGTCCTCAAGCCTTTCCTCATCCCATTTTTCGATACTCTTTATTGAGTTCATATATTTTATGGCGTATTCTTTGTTAGCGATCGACACACTGTTCAATACGAGGGCCAGAATATTATCGCTGTATTTAACTGTAATAAGAAGCGCCACTTTTGCTCCCTCACCAAAACCAACAATAGAAAACTTTTCATAACCTAATTCCTGAACAAATATTACCATGTTGAAAGATAATTTTTACCATTTTCCATATCAGACTGACCTGCATAAGAGTGAATAAAACTTCACAATCGCTGTTGTAAATGTTTGCGTCATATTTTCTTTCTGGTGGCCTTGATCTGCCCCATCCTGGTGATTCTACTGCTATCATGGTGAACTCGTTCTTATCCAAAGCATTTGGTCCTTGTAATTGTGCTGGGTAATCCGTTCGACCGGTTCCTATTCGAATAGAAAATGATTTTTACGTTATTTAAACGAATATTAAGCTTAAATATTTTCAAATTTGGTATTTAATGACTGACCAATAGCATCAGGAATAAATAAAATTGGTTTTGGTCCAGTGCCGAACTTTTCAAACCAAATGGGGCGACCCTTTATATCAATTCTCATACTTTCACTCATTTTAAAGCTCAGAAAATTACATTTTACACTTGATTTTAATCTGTATTCAATTGAAAACCTCTTTTGAATGGATTTGAAATTGAATTTTCATTTATTTATATATAATATGTTTTTGTCCTTCACTTGGAATATAAAAAATAATTAAAAATCAGACGAAAACTGCAGACAATTGTATTGAATGGAATATTTTTGACGTATAGATTATAATTAAGGTTAATTCAAGCGTTACATAAATATAATCAAGTACGATTTTCAATTCAAAACAATGCTTAAATTTATTTAATTATATATTTCAAGATCAATAAATCTTTTTTTATATTATGTGTCTCATTTAAATTAAATTTTTGATTTCAATTTATCATGAACAAAGGTAAACAAGTTTGATTTTTTCTTTTAGTTTGTTGCGTGATAAAACACGCAAATGCTTAGCTAAGCATTAACAAGTTCAATCTCCTTGGTTAAAAATTTACATAAAATTTCATGCTCGATGAATTTGGATTTTTCCAATACCTTGACCATCTTCGGTGTAAGTAAAATAAGTGGTTATTATTTAATGATCAAAATCTATTTGATTGTCACTCAATCTCTCCATTTAATGACCGATTATTATGTAGTGAAGGAAAAAATCAAATTTATTCGGAACACTCTTTCCTTAAAATATTATAATAAATGCAAGTTTTCAATTGAGGACTTGTTTTATTAGTCTTTCTTTTATTTCCTTTTATTGATTTGATCAAGTACATGTATATGATATATCTCTAACTCGTAATAATTATAGTGATTGATCTTGGTCAATTAACTAGATTACGTAAGGCCCAGTTTGTTTTTTGATTAATAGACCATTGTATTAAATGTACGCATAAATCTATATTATCAATTATTTGTGTAAACTTGCATGATATAAGTCAATAATTCAGAAATGTCCAGAAAGTAAGGTTACACAACCAAATTGATCAATTTTTTTTAAAGATATAAGCACTTTATATGAGTTTAGATCAAATTAATGGAATACCACTCTTATTCTAAAATTATATATAGTTTTAATTTAATAAAGTATGATAGGTTCATTTATTTTCCAAAGAGGTATTTTGTCAAATTCTGTTCATCACTGGTTAGCTCTGATTAATGGTAAATAAGGGATTTGTTTGTCCGCAAAAGTAATACCAATAATTCATTTGTTTTGATACTTAACTTCATGAGAATAGAAGTAGTGTTTCATTTGTTATTTATCTTATTTATGGCCACAAAAGAAATTTCCCGGATATTTTTCAGCAAAGCATAGGTGAGCAAGGTCCAATAAATTCCTTGATTATATTTTATTGAAGCACTAAAGTACAGAGAGTTAATTACAAAACTGATTTCAAAAGTCAATTTCTGTTTTGTTAGCTTAATGAATAATTCAATTTTTACTATCTTTTCAATAATAGTATTCTACCAAGGAAAATAATCTACTGTTTTGATAAGTAGTATCTTGGTCATTAAAATAAGGGAATTTATCTAAAATGAGACTATTTAGAGCACTCAATAAGTTTACATTGAATAAATAGATTTAGTTACCGAATAGTTAATCTAATCTAGTTTATTTAATAATCTGTTGTCACATATGACAGCTCTGTTTTCACTGATAATTAAATTTATAAGAATTGAAAGAAATTAGATTTTGAGCCACAATTTCAAACCAAAAAGTGTTAAAAAACAATATAAAAATAAATTAAATTATTAACGAATTTCCAAAATGTGTTAACTTATATCTCAGGAGTGAAATAATCTTGAAAAAGAAAACTTCGAATTGATGTTTTGGGACCATGCTCATCTCTTTTATAAGAGTGACGGGAATAAAATTGACATTTCTTTAGTGGGAATTTTTTTAACCTATCAAAAGATGTTTTTCCCAAAGCTTTCAAAGGAATACAAATGAATAGAGAATTAAATATTGAATTGAATTTGATTTTTATTGCATTTCATTCTTAGTCAGAATGT
>JAQIXD010001980.1:0-12132 GCA_034699985.1 Minunthozetes semirufus | reverse complement strand
CATTTGTAAGGTCGACGACTATCGGTCCAAGACCTTTAGATCGTCGATCTTAATGTGGATCGGTTTTTGGCGTTTCTCCAGAAACTCAATGGCTTCGTTCGGCGATTTACGAATGATCGACGACTGAATCTCAAAGTCGTCGATGATCGTCGATCGCGGAACCGGAAGTGGTCTTCAAATAAACGCCCACCGGCTCGTCGGTGGATAATCACAATTTGTTTAATTGGGATTAAGTCGGCGTTAATTATTGGAACAATTAAAGAGTACTCGATTTAATTGGACACTAAATAAAGGCAGACTTTAATCACAAAAATAAAACAAATTTTATTGATTTTAATTCACTTAAATGAAGAACAAAAAACGCATTCAAACATTCAGTTTGAGAGCAAAACAAGATCTGCGGTAATAATAGTGTTTACATCGAAAACCGGTTTAATACCGTTCAGTACAAAAATAACGTTTTAATAATAAATAGTATTAATCGACGATTATTTAGAATAGTCGTCGATTAAGTAATTAATTATTAGATAAATTATAACTCGTCGTGTAATAGGAAATTTAAGGGAGGACGTCGACCTTTCATATCCCCCCCATAAAATCGAGGCATAAAATGACGAGAAAAAGAACGACGAGTTCTAATTGAATCCAAAATAAACAAAAGTAATTAATGATAAAAGTAATAAAACGAAATAATTAAGGATTAGTTGTCTTTCTGTGTTTTCACTTTCTTAGGCTTCTTTCTCTTAGTCATAGACAACGAGTACTCAGACTGTGCTAAGAACGCCGAATGATCGAAACCCGCAGTTGAAGCTTTGGCTTTAGGTTTAGTCGGCGCTTCATTATTAGTCGACGAAGAAGGAGCCAATTCTTTACTAGTCGACGCCAATAACTCATTTGATTTCTGATTATAGGTTTTCAGATTACGGTCGACAATGAGTTTGTCAACCGTCGAAAACGACTCATGAGATGGCGGTTTAAGCGATTTATAAGAGTTGATCTTAATTTGAAGGGTATTCATAGCCTCTGTTAATTCTTCGGCTCTTTGTTCGTCGAGTTTGAAGTGATCGTTGAAGTTCTTTTCCAGGACTTCCATATGTTCGATGAGATACTGTTTTTGAGCCGCTTCTTCTATAAATCGACGTTTAGCTATACCAAAAGCGGTCTGAAGTAATGAATTTCTTTCGTGTAGTCCGGCGATCGCCTTTAATTCATTACGGCTTTGCCAAATTAAAGACTTTAATTGCCACGACTTGATTGGTATTTCAATATCGTCGTCCGACACATTACCAAACATTGGGTTGCCTTTAGCCCAGTGGTTGATCTCGGCTTTAAAAGTATTGGCGAATTCTTTCATTTCTGGATCCAATTTAAGGACATCGCCGTAGAATATATCGAAATTCTGGGTTCCAATTGAACGGCGTTCACCATTTGCAGAATAACGAATCTTTGAAACGTCTTTATAAACCGCGGTAAATGATTGACGTTCTTCTGTAGTTGATTGTCTCAGTTCGAAAGAACGAGATGCCGATTCATTTATTATTCGATTATTAATTAAATCGTCGGATAATGTGTAGTCTTTAATATCCAACGGTTGATCGTCGAGTGTATCTGATTCGTCTGAGTATTCGATTAGAGTCGGTGTGCACATGATTTCTTCAGGGCTATCGATATCCATGAGGTCGTCATCGTCGTCTTTATTGGTTTCTGCGACCATAATCTTTGTTGTGTCAGAGAATTCTTGGGGTTTCTTGCAAATACATTCTGTTCCGATGAAGTGATAGTATTCGCAGTTGTCGACATCACATTTCAATATGAGGCGACAAATCGATTTAATTTCTTTGATGTCTGGAAGACCGCCGTTCTTTTCATTTATTATGATTGATCGACGACCTTTACAGCTTTCGATCGGACAAATAATAGTGTTTGTTGTCATAAGACAATCGAGCTCTCTTTGTTCTGCTGATTCGACGACACAGTCTAAATGACATAAATTGTGTTTATTCTTGCCATTAATGCAAGAAATTGGATACGGAAAGGGCGGTAGTCTGCAGTATGGGCACCAGACACGTTGCGACATAGTATGTCCGGGAGCAGAGCTCGAAGTGTTTGTCTTCTTCAACGCCTTCAATTCATCGTCGATTATAGTACTCAAATGTATGTCGAGGTTAACCTTCGACGCTTTAATCGCGAGATTGAGTTGATTTCTTCTACTCGGCGGAATTCCTAGACGACCATCAATTGACGGCCACATTTTAATGATATCGATTTTGAACAAATGTTCATATTTGCCGAATTTCCTGAAATGAATGCGATTATAAATGGTATTTTCGTCGTTAGAGTATCCCCATTGCCATTCGACGAATATCAAAATTGGGTTTAATTTGTTGTCGACTCTAAAGTACGGCGAACTCCATCTATTATACGCGTCTTCTCCTTCGTAGACTTTAAAGAAGTGTTGTGGACTATCGACGTGTCTTAAATTAATTGATTCCGATTCTTTAAATCGTCGAGTAATCCCAAACAGAGGCCAAGTCAATACTTGTTCTTCGTCAAACATAGCAGCCACAGCACTGAATGGTTCGATAGTATTGAGATCGGCGAGTGTTTGACGCATCTCTTCTGTGATAGGCAGAGCGACGAATTTCGGTCCCATTTTCTTTGTCTTTTTCTTTTCATTCGACTGATTTGTGTCACTGGTCGTCGTTGTATCTTCAGTTTGATTGAGAAGTGACACATAATCGACTTTATTAATGTCTTCGTCGTCCGATATCATTGTTCTTATATTAGATGTGGATAAATATAAATTATTGATATAAGCGTATTTAGTTTTAATATAAAACATTATTAATTAATTCGGCGAATAAGTTATTATAATTATTAATTTTGATGATCGACGATATAAGATATATTGATCGTTGTTTATAAAGATCGACGATGTATATTATAAATAATATTAGTCGACGATGTATAGTATAATTAAAAATAACTAAATTAACTAAATTATAAGTAAAATTAAAATAAAATACAAATATATGATTAATTAAGTAAATATATGATTATAGCCGATGTTTAGGACATCTCTAGAGGTCAACAATCGGTTAAAATGTTGTTTAAAATGTGTCTAAAATTGTTTTTAACAAAAAATAAACTAAAAATAGACTAAAAATAGAAAATTTAAGTAAAATCAAGATAAATTTAATTAAATTAAAACATACTTGCGCTTAATTTGATTCGTTAATTGATTATACAATTAAAATAAATACAATTAAATCAATTAAAACAAGATTTGAATCAAATTAAGTGTTTTTGTGTCAAAACATTCGATAAACACAAATGGCGTCACAATTCACTAGTGGGGGGAAACGGAAATAGAATACTCATAATTTTGGCGCCAAAATAATGTATTAGTCGGCGACTAAATTAAAGAACGTCGATCAATACTAGTAGAGACATTAATCGACGAGAAATATTATAGTTGAAAATATTGATGTTATTAGATGAATAACATTAAATTTAAAATTTGTAAGTATTGTTAAAAATATATCAAAATATATAAAATCACTACATTTTAAAATAATTTAAAGACGATTTAGAGTTATTAATTATTATTCGACCATTTATAAGAGAATTCTTTAACGATTCTTGTTGTAGTTTTATTGTCGTGTGACCCTTTAAATGTTGATTTTATGTAAACTGTATTATCGTGTAATTTTTTAATAAATAGACGATTAAGTGTAATATTATAATCATTATTAGACTTAGGATTATAAAGGAATTTCTTACCCATCTCATAAGATAGTTAAAATGTAACTGAGAAAAGTTTATAGAATGAAAGTAGCGAACGTTTTGTTGTCGAAAATACAAAACGAGTTATAAGAAAATGAAATGATTGGTTAAAAATATAGACAAAGACTAATAAATAATGTTTATGGATAATAGACTGAAGTTATGTAAAACGGGTTTTAAATAAAAATAAAATAATATTTATATGTTAGTCGATTATGATAAGATCGACGATTAAAAAGTTAATTGTTATTCTTCGACTAATTTGAATTCTTTTCTGTCGAAGAAATGTTTAATATTCAAAGCGTTAACAACTTTTTCAAAGTAAGGGCCTTTAAGAGGAATAACTTTAAATGTTTGTTCTGATTGACGACTAATTATTCTATATGGTCCTATCCAGCGATTTTCTAGTTTACCGCCTTTTTTCATTTTGAGTGGAGTTGAGAAAATTAAACATAGGTCGCCGGGTTTAAGAATTAATGGGATTCGACGAATATTGACAAAATCTCTATTATATTTTTGAGATTTGGATATTCTAGTCTTAGCTATTTGTCTTTTTTCTTCAACAGATTCCTTTGAGATGTCATTTTCAATTTTTGGGCCAAAGGTCGTCGAAGTAGAATAGTCAGGTGATTTGCCGAAGACTAAATAAAATGGTGTGAAACCCGTCGTACTATTAATAGTGGTATTATAGCTAAAGACGACAGCTTGTAATATGTCGTCCCATTTTGATTTATCTTCAGTTAATTGTGTTGATAGACAAACACCTAATGTTTTGTTATATCTCTCGACCTGACCGTTAGACTGAGGATGATATGCAGTTGTTCGGTGATGTTTAATACCCCACGAGTTGTAAACCATTGTACAAAAATGGCTGTTAAGGTTTGTGCCTTGGTCTGATATTAAAATTTTAGGTGCACCAAAAACATAGAAAATTCGGTTCTCGAGTTCTTCCATTATTATTCGGTCCGAAGCTGTTTCGACTGAGAAGGCGATAGCATATTTGCTTAATTGGTCTGTCGCCGTCACAATATATCTCTTGGACTCATCGGTGTATGGTAGAGGGCCCAATATATCAATTGATAAGACGTCGAATATTTTATCGGCGATCGGTATTGAGCCTTGAAAGCTATGTTTCGCCGTTGTATTAGTCTTCCGAAATTGGCATTCAGAACAACTTTTGATATAGTTGTCGACGTCTTTATACATATTTTTCCAATAAAATGTATTTATTATTCTCCAAAAAGTTTTCTTTAAACCGAAATGTCCAGCGGTAGGGACGTCGTGTGATAAGTATAGAACGTCTCGAACCAATTTAAGTGGAAGACAAATGACATATTTATAAATATCTAAGATTTTTAGACGTCGATATAATATATTCTTCTCAATAATGTAATAATCGTGTAATGATGAGTTGGGTTTATTTTCCAATTCATTAATAATATGTTTTAGAATTTTATCTTCTCTTTGACTTTGACGAGTATTATCCCAACTCCAATTTTGAAGATTGATCGGCGAAGTCTCCAATTCAAATTTTGCTGTATTTGAAAGTATTTGAATCGGATTGTCGACTGTCTTATCTTTAAGTGTCATCAAGTCGTCGACTTTGACAAATGGGTTCCTGGAGAGGAAGTCGGCGTCTTGGTGTTTGATTCCTTTATTATATTCTATTGTGAAATCATAATCCATTAAACGTAGACTCCAACGAGCCAATCGATTTTCGAGATCTTTAGCGTTCATAAGATAACAGAGGCCACAGTGGTCTGTGATAATAGTGAATTTTCTGCCGTATAAATATGGGCGAAATTTCTTTAGACCAAAGATAATAGCGAGACATTCTTTTTCTGTCGTCGAATAGTTTTTCTCGTGTTTGAGAAGAGTTCGACTGGCGCAGGCCAATAGTTGGTGTTTATCTCCGTCGTATTGAACGAGATGTGCGCCTAATCCGAGATTACTTGCGTCGACTCTCAAAACAGTTTTGAGTTTTGGGTCGTAGTGAGCGAGTATTGGCGCATGTGTTAGTTCATAGATCAGAAGATCACGGGCTGATTGTTGTTCTTCTGTCCATTCGAATTTCGAGTTTTTCCTTAATAGACGAATAAGTGGTTCGGCTTTCATTGTAAAGTTTAAAACATAAATTCTATAAAAGCCGGCAAATCCAAGAAAACTTCGAACATCGTCGATGTTCTTAGGAATTGCACTTTTGACAAAAGCTTCTAATCTTTTCTCGTCTGGTTTAATACCGTCGATAGTAATGGTGTGGCCAAGATAGTCGACGGAGTTATACGCAAACGTACATTTCTTTGCTTTCAGTTTGAGTCCATTGGTCGACATAATATCAAATAGAATTGATAGGCGACGAATATGTTCTGTCACACCGGAGCTGAAGCAGACGATGTCGTCCATATAAGTAAAACTTATTCGTCGATTAACTTTATTTAAAAGGCGGTCCATTGTGCGTACACATGTGGCTGGAGCACATTTGAGGCCAAAGGGCATTACTTTAAACATAAAAGTGCCTAAATGGCAGGTAAACGTCGTCTTTTCTTGACTATCGACAGATAATGGGATTTGCCAATAACAGTTATCGCAGTCCATTACACTAAATCTGTCACAACCACGCATTAGGGAGAGTGATTCGTCGATCCTTGGAATAGGATATACGTCATCTTTTGTAATGGCGTTTAATCGTCGATAATCAATACAAAATCTTATTGTACCGTCTCTTTTGGGAACTAAAGTTATAGGCGACGCCCAACTGGAAGTACAGGGGACTATGACGCCTTTTTCCATCATATCATTAATACATTCTTGTATTTGAAGTTTTTGTTTTTCCGACGTTCTGTAAGGATTTTGGCGGATGGGTTTATGATCGCCGGTATCGATAACGTGTTCGGAGAGTTTTATTCGTCCCAAAGAGTCGCCTTTGTGTGCGAAAACTTCGCCGTATTTTAGAAATATTTTATAAAACATATATTTTTCTTTAAAATTAAGGTCTTTTGAGACGTTGAATTTATTAAAAACATCAAAATCGATGTGTTGTATAAAATATTCATTATTATCGTCGAGATTTCTTTCTTCTTCGGATAAAAGTGTTAGAGTTGGGTCTTCGACGTTATTAATAGCGTCCCATATTTTCTTGTCAAAAGAAGTATAATTGAGTTTATTCAGATATAATTTATTTAACTTCTTTGTTCGACGTCGACTATTAATATTAATTTGAATATTCGTCGATAAATCTTTACGATTGGGGAACACGTCGTCTTTTAATGTAATATTAATTGTTTCTCTATCTAAGTAGTGGAGTGAGAAAAGTGTAGAACCGGCGCTCAAAGTCTTAGGTCTGAGGTTTTTATTCTGAACCCAAACATATAGTGTTTTGTGGTTACCATCGACTACACCTTTTTCTACAGACCATCCTCTGATTTTTGCACTTTTTAGGTTCTTTGTAATGAAGTTTCCCTCATAAGTCGTCGATAAATTAAAAGCAATGAGACGTGTTTCATGAATGGCAAAGTGTTCTTCTTCTATGAGTTTCGGAATGATTTTCAAACCAATCGACGAGGATTTGTTTGGATCATTGTATGTGTTATAATCGACGTTTAAAACATCTTTTTCATCAGTAACGAATTCCATTCGACAGTTAGATATCGGAGTACTATCTGATGAAACTTTAGTATTATTAGAGTTGTCATTCGATAAATTTTCTTTGATTTCAGATAAAGGTGTCGAAGGTTATTCCAGTTGTGATTTATTTAGAGATATCTTTTTAATAACGTTTGCTTTTGAAATACTTTCGATTGGTTTCACTTCGACGTCATTTGAAGTATTCTTATGTTTATTTGTAAAATAAGACATCTTAAAATTCCTTGTCTTAGTAGTCGTATTCAAAGTTTTTTCGACCATTGGTTTATTTTTAATGTATTCGTCGTATGATTCTTCAGAAGATTTGATTGATTTTAATTCGTCGTATAAAATATTCACTTCTTTTTTTAGTTGAATTAATTCGTTATTACAGACGTCTGAAAATTTAACAGATCTTTGAGGGACATCGATGACCAAACCCATCAAACAAATGAAGTCCATTCCTAATATTAATTGATAACTGACTTTTTCCATGACTGCGATGTGTGTTGTGATTGTTTTGAAACAATATTTGATTTTTGCATCGGCTATCATCCTTTTCGGCGTCACATCTCTATCGTCGACCGAGTTGACTGACGAGTAAGGCCAAGGAATTAATTCACCGCCGATTTGATTAACTAATTCTGAATTAATACAAGAGAAGTTAGCTCCTGTATCGATCATTGCAATAAGGTTGACATTATTAACGTCGACTCTAATTTTAGGAGACGTATATCGACGAATAAAATCATTAATGATTTGTGAATTTTGAGTAATGTTCGACGAATTTAGACGTAAACAATTAGAAAAGAGTTCGTCGTCTGAGTTATGAATTTCGTTGTCAGAAAATGATGTAATGGAATCGAAAATTTCCATTTCATCTTCTGAAAAGGGTTCGTTACTAAAAGCATTTAAAGTTTGATCTTTTCGGTCGTCAGCCGACAGTTTCCAGTATGAACCGTCTCTTTTCGAACGAGCGATCTCTGCATTTCGTCTAATTTTCTGAGAATCTAATTTTTTGTCACATTTGCGATAGACGTGTCCTAATTGTTCACAGTTTAGACAACGAATATTTTGGCTTTTATTAATAATTTGAGTATTATCATTGATTTTGGGCTTCTCTTTGATTATTGTTTGTTCAGTTGTATTAGTATTTACTTTGTCATCGATTTTATTAATATCATCAGTACGTCGACGATTGAAGAATTGGTTTCTTTTGACGTCTGATTGAATATTAGTATTATTTAGACTATGATTTAAGTCCGCTCTTTTTAATATATCCATTAGTTCTGTCATTGTGGCGCACATTTGGATCATTGAAGAGTGTTTATCTCTTTGGAGGCCTTTCTTAATGTATTCCAATTGTTTTTGTTCGTCGAATTTATGAGGAAAACCACGAATTGTGTATAATATAAGGCGAGCATATTCGACGTACGTCTGAGTCCTCTTTTTGAAAGTTTTGTTCAAAATATTGTCTAAATATGAATCAATACCCATTGGCATATATTCTTTAAAAAATTCTTCGACGAATTGATGCCAATTGGGATCTGGATTTTCATAGTGTGTCGTAAAATCTGTGGCAATGATTGGATTGAACGTCATTTCGTACCAGATCTTTGCGTCGTCGATTAATGAAATTCTGGCGTGATGTACTTTCCATTCTTGTGACCAACTGTTATGTTTGGCGACAATTTGAAAGTCATTTAGCCATTGACTTGCTTTTTCTTTGACGCCTGAAAATTCTGACGGAGTTTTCAGTTTTATAAGAGGTTTAGTCGGGGGAATAAAATTATTTGACGTTTTATTGATAAATGATTGTTGACACGACGCGTTATGTTCGTGTACTTCTTCTTGTGGATTAGTCGACGAACAATCGTTTAAAATAGGGTTTTGTGAATTATTAATGGTGTCCGCCGGCTGAGGGATGATTAGCGGATCAATGACTGATTTATAAAAATTATTTGAAGATTTATCAGTATTTGGCGAAGATTTCAAATGATAAATATTGCAATTTCCAAAATTAGGTAATGGATTCGATGAGATTCGAGAATTAATTGTCTCATTCGAATTTAATGGAGCCGTAGAGGTAGTGGGCGTCGAAGTAATAATAGGAGTATTAAAAGGGATATTAGACGTCGTGTTACAAGAAGTGTTTGTAGTTGTAGACGTTGTTGTTATCACCGTCGGTATTGTGGTTCTGATTGGTGTCGTATTAATTTTGTTCTCATTAATAAAGGATTTTAGTTCCTCGAATTCTCTTTTAAAATCAATTAATTGTTGAGTTAATTCGATATTTTTAATTATTAATTCTTCGGATTTGATTTTTAGAGAATTAATTTCTTTTTCATATTCTGTGTTTTTCTTTCTTAAATCTTTATTAATTGATTCTTGAGTTTCAATCTGTCGGCGATGATAATCAGCCGTTTCTTTGTTAGAAATACTTTGTTCGTAATGAGAAGAAGATAACAATTTTAGATTTTCCACTTCTTTAGATAACAATATATTCCGAGAATTAGTGTTCGACGAATTTATTCGTAATTTTGTTAGTTCGTCGGTTAAAGATGCCTTTGTTTGAGACATTTTGTTAAGTTGTGTTTCATACTCGAATAATCTTTGATTCAAATTAGATTCGATAAGTTTGTTTCTCTTCAATTCTTCGTCGATAAGTAAAAATTGTGTTTTATGTTCGACCAAAGATTTAGTGAGTTTAGATTTTGATTCTTTAATCTTCTCATATTTGGCGAATAATTTATTATTTAGTGAACGACTTTTATTGAAATTTTCTTCTAATTGTTTGAAAACTTCTTTGATTTCGTTGATGTCCATCGACGAGATATCTGAAGATAATGGTTCGAGTTTTACAAAATTAAATTCATCGAAATCTGAAGATTTTGATTCGTTAGAATCATCAGTGATCATGGGATCGAAATTTATTTCATTGGTAACCGATTTTTCTTCTTTTTGAATGTTGTTAACATCAGAATTATTATCAGTTGTTAAGTTAAGGATATTATTATTTTCTTCGACGATATTTGAAGCAATAATATTGTCGGCGTCTTTTTCTTTCTTAACTATAGTTGTGTTAATCGGGAGATTAATTGACTTATTAATATTCAAATAAATTTTAGGCGGAATATCGACGTCAATCTCTTGTTTAATGACAGTATCAGATTTTAATGGATTTCTCATTATTTCTTCAATTATAGTGATTTCGTCGAAATTATCGACATCTTCTATATTAATATTATTGTCGTCTGCAATATCTTCAATTTTATCTTCAGATTGGAGATCGACAGGTAATATAATTTCTTTCATTTGGTCTTTGATGAAGTGATCGACTGCTATGACAATTTTCTTATTAGGAATTGTATTGAATTCTTCGGAAATATTTGCTTTAGTTCTCGGAAGAGCGGTCATCGAATAATCTTTATTCTCTTCTGAGTTCAATTTATTATTCGACGAATTATTTTCTTCTTCATTTAAGAAGTCATTAATCGTCGAATCACTGTCATCGTTATTATTCTCGACGTCATTTGATTCTTTTAATGCATATTCATAACATTCCTTCAGAGTTTCAGACCATTCTTTATTTAAATCGGCGAAGCGATTAATTTTGACATCAATTTTATGTAATGCGATGTCTTTTAAACCTTTTGATAAGAGTGTTTGTTTAAGAGTTCTTGCTCTAAGAATCTTCTTTTCAAAGAATGAATTCAGATTTAAAAGACCTTTCTTAATGTCGTCAACTGTCGTTTCAGCGACGTATGGTGTGACATAAGTTTCTAACCATAGTTCTTCGTCTATAATTGATAATTGTGAAGAATATGATTTCATGCTTAAAGTCTTGGTGATTGACAATGGAGGGGTAGATGAGCGATGAGGATCAGAACAAATGTCTTTGTTAGACATGTTTAAGATGATTGTGATGATCGACGACGAAGAATATGATGTCGTATGACACGACGTGTCAAAAATATAATATAATATTCGTCGATATATGTGTATAAATATAAGATAATCACAAAATAAATAATAAAATATTAAAATAAACAAAACAACAACAAAATATCACAAAAGATGATTAAAGATGAATAACAGTATATAATAGTGATGATTGTTGAATAATAAACAGATGACACTAAAGTTTTATAATCGATGAACAAAAGTATATGATGATAGTTCGACGAATAAACGTCGACTAACACAAGTTTGGGAATTAAACTAAAGAATGATCGGAATTAGATGCAATCAAAGATTGTCGTCGATGTTCAGGAGGATTGGAGACACAAACAAATCCAGTGGTGAGATGCAGTCAGAGACTGTGGTCGAAGTTCAAAGGGTTGGGATCGTAGTACGAGTCCGAGGTATTGTTCGTCGGCCCGAGGGCCGAGGATAGAGGTCGATGAAGTTAGGGTGAGACTGTCCGAACGACGATCTGAATCTCAAAGATACGTCGAGGGTGACACAATGGTTATGAACGACGATGAACAAGTCAACTGAGTTGGCTTGAGTGAGGTTCGGCGATAACTGAATCTCAAAGTTATCGGCGACGATGATAACCAATGAATGATGAAAAGGAGGGCAAAAGATGATTTGGGGTGTAGGTTCAAAGGATCGTCGGTTCGGTGAAGAACGGAGTCACCTCCACCATTTGTAAGGTCGACGACTATCGGTCCAAGACCTTTAGATCGTCGATCTTAATGTGGATCGGTTTTTGGCGTTTCT